>QANT01006979.1:0-16166 GCA_003254885.1 Purshia tridentata | reverse complement strand
TTTTTTTTTTTTTTTTTGCGTGTATGAGGTGGTGTACCTGTTCAATCTCCTTTACAGAAGGATCATGGATACCTACATTTGAAACCTTAGGAATTTCTCTTAAAATTCCCTGCAAAAATTAGAGCATACATTGTGAGATGACTAAAAGAATCACCAGAAGAGGTTAGAAAATGAGAACATGTCTAGTATAGTGTGCAGGAAATTAATGATCCCAATACAAGGATAAAGGAAGTCTTTTCTTCTCAGATGTGGTTTTTTTGTAGCCCAAAGGGGCTCATATAAATATAGGGAAAAAAAGAAGAAATAATGTTATGTATTTTAATAGGACATATATCATGTTCTAAATTGCAGGATTAAAATCCAACAAGTAAAATAACAAAGGTTTAGAGCACGCAAATTAAATGGGTATGTTTTTATACAACCGTTGAATCCAATGATTTAAAACATCATATATACCTCCTGAACAACTCCTACTGTCCTACACACACAAAGCCTCTATTAAAGTAAATAAAATAAGTGGCTAAAAATAAGTACTCAATCCTGAACATTATCCAGGATTAAAATGCTCCCATTTTAAGTGTTTAATTATAATTGTCAAAGGAGATATAACAGTTCATAATGGGTTACTTATTTAACAGCTCCAATTTGGACAGATCACGTGGATTCTGGTTTTGATGTGAGGTTCAGATTAACTGTCTGGCAACATAATGGGTCAGATATTTGGCAAGACAGTATTACCCCATACCATGATGCACTTTGCCTCTTACCCACCCAAAATGCCTCTTAACTACCCACCAAACACCTAAAACCATGACATACTGTTGGAATCTTAGTTTCATTATCAGGATTTCCCTTTAAATTTAAGAGTCACGCTATCACATCCCCAAACTGCTCTGTCCATCCCACTTAAAAAGATAATTACATTTATATCATCCTAAGTAAATGGACAAACTTGAGTTAAGAAAACCTAAGGCTAACATGGATGCCCATGGCGGCCATGAGTCCATGACAGCTGTTATTCAAAGCTAACAAAAGAAAATTATGGTTAAGCTTTAGGGGTATTTTGGGAATATTGGTGGGTGGATTAAGTGATATGATATTTTTTTAAATGGGTGGGGTGAGCAGCTTGAGGGATGGTAATATCATCACTCTAATTGAATTAGGTAAATCACGTTGCACTCTGATGTACATGTGATTTCAATATCACCTTAAGACAAGAGGTGCATACCTTTTCTATACATCAAATTCCACCATAACCTGCTAAACTCCTACAATTGAGAAACTCTGTACGTTCTGCAGTTATATACTTCATATTCTATATCATTTCTACTGTTTAAGTACCCTCCTCTAGTTTGTGACCTAATTTTTTTCAGAAAACAACACAAGCCTCAGGACTTTTCTCGAACATGTACCACTTATATCATAACTTTTATCTCCAATCCAAGATTGGGTACCTAAACTTATTTCAAAAGAAACATACACATTACAAAGGGAGAGTAGGAGCAGTGCAGAGTTGCTTTTCACAATAATGTTTGATTGGCACAAACCCCAATAAAAACCAACCAAAATCATCGAAAATGATCAACAAGACAGTTAAGACAATGCAAACAATATAATGTGTCATTTGCACTCAATATATAAATATTTTAGATATGCAAACATTTCAGTGCAGGGAGCATAAAATATCAAATAACTAAGTACTTATAATTACTAAAACCTTGTTGGCCCACTTAAGCCCGCACGCATTACATAGAGTCCTCGGACCAGCTGGCCCACGACGCATCATTGGAGTTGACTTTGAACTTATTCCACAGTGTGCACACCTGGACAGACATTAAACAAAGAATTTTACAAAACAGAGAAAATCAGTATTTCTCTTGAAATAGCAAAAAATCTCAAGTACAAAACTTGTATAGAACATCGGATGTCAGTGGAACACAAAGCATTACAGATTGCCTTAAAGGAGAAAGAATAGACAGGAAACTGGAAGAATCAATCTAATGGTCCTCAATCCTATCCAAAAAAATCAAATGGTCCTCATAATATAAAGGGAGTAACAAAGACTGGAAGATGGATTGACACTCACGAAGATTCCTGCATGCTCTCATCTTGTCCAGAGCCCTGTGCTGCATTCCAACCAGATGAATCTGGGTCCACATCATCAGAACTACCCTTGGATGATGTAAACTGACCCTTCTTACGCTGCATCCTAAAATATACACACATGATATATTAAAAGATGGCTAGAACGAAAAGGATTCGGGTACAACAAAAATGCCAATGAATAAACAAAAAGAATATAAGAGAATAAGTGCTCTTCCACTAATATTATCAAAACAAATCAAAAGAGCTATGCCTTTGTTTCTTTACTTCAGAAGTCCACTATCAAAACCAGTAACTAGTAACTAAGAAGTACAAAGATGCTAAGGTAGTAACTAGTGGACTTCTTTCCTCTTATCATATCAGTAGTTCCTTGAGTATTCTTTGAGATGGCCTAGTGAATTGTTCCATGCTTACTACACTTTAGGCTATCCCATCCATTCATCCTTCAGATTTTGGATTTTTGCCTCGGGTGCTCGAGAAGACAAGTGAATTGGTTGTGTGGAGAATTGTAGATTCGTGCCTTGGATGTGATTGACGAGCGTGGAGTGTTTGTCCATGGTCTAAGAAGACAAATTAGCAAACCAGTGCGGTGTTCACGAAGTTGATCCTTGAATACAGGTGTGGCAGACTAGCAGCAGTAAGATTGTGCAAAAACATGGCTATTACAGTGAGTCAAGTGAGAGTAAGTCCAGTCCAGTCTTAGTAGATTCGCTTCAACTGGACTAGATCCCATGATTTTCTCATAAGGGTTTTCCATTAAAAAATCCTTTGCGCATTGATTTATGTTTTGTGATTGACTTTGTGAGAATTAATTAACTCGTTATTATATGTAAATGCTCTGATAAATATAGCATTGGGTTGTTAATTTTGCTAAGTTGTTCAATTTGATTGTGTCATGACTGTAGGCTGCTAATCAGCCAATTTCTTAAATTAAGACATCTAATTGTTTGTAATTACCAATTAGCTTACATTAAAAGAGTTGATTGTTTGCAATTACAAATTAACTTAAATTAAGGGCACAACATTAGGACATATTTGAGGGAAAGTTTAAGTACTGGTGCTCTATATAAACCACTGTATTGTACCCCATTTAAAATGCAATATGTAGACTTCCCTCTTCCTTTCTTCAAATTTTCTTTCAACATGATATCAGATCCTCCTGAGACCTAAGCCCATGGCTACCCTTACCCTACTTTGACCACACAAAAAGGTTGAAAAAAAAAAGATTAAGAAGAAGAAGAAGAAGAACAAAAGGTGCTTATCTCTCGCTACTATGCGATAGATATCATTGAATATTCCTAGCCAGTTTCTCGTCTCGCTTGGGTCACATCTTGATTCTCATCTTGCTCAGATCTTCATTTTGGTTCTTGTCTCACTCAGATCTCATCTCGATTCTCGTATCTCTATCTTGTGGTCCAATGTTTTCTTAAAGTTCATACACATGCTTTCAACTCTATTTGCAGGAAGCTGAGAGTATTGATATCTACTCTCCAGCTTGATGGGGAGTGTTGTAGGCTGCTAACAAGCCAATTTCTAAAATTAAGATATCTGATTGTCTGTAATACCAATTAGCTTAAATTAAGAGAGTTGATTGTTTGTAATTACAAATTAGCTTAAAGATTTTATTTGTTGATAAAGAAAAAAGTCAATGATCTTCCAATACCTGAGCGCAACTTCTTTCCGCACATTGTAACGAATTTTCTTATCAAAACAACGTTCTTTTCTCTTCTCACGGAACCGACTTAGAGATGCAGCTCTCTGGGGTTGAATTGGCTTTGCAGATAAGTCATTCATACCCTGGAAGAGATGTAATTATAGCACTGAAATGAAGAAAAAAAGAAAGAGTAACACCAACTGAAAGACTACAAATTACGTGAGAACTTGCATGATTTATATATACATAACTACATACTTGCTGGTTAAGAGGAACCGGCCCCGTGGCAGGAATGCCAGAAGGGATTTCATATCCGCCCAAAAGTAGCAGTACTGCCTGCACCTGTGAAAATCAACCACAGAAGCACCAAAGGAAAAAAATTAACCACATAAAAAGCTCAACTCTCTCATGTAACTCCCTCACATTCACACCTAAAGTATCAAATTCAATTCATAGGACAGATTGCCCATTCTTGAAAAAATAAACAACCCACTTTATGATGTTCAGCAAACACTGAACCCCTGAGAGAACTTCTTTTACACGCAATCAAACAGGAAATTGCTTTATTAGTTGAAAATTTAACAGACTATTTAATTTTTATTTACAAGCTCATTGCTCCACAATGACATGTTTTCTTCCACAAAGTTCTCACACAATCAACTGCTAATGAACTACCTTATCGCACAGAACACATGGAACGCTTAAAATCTATAATTGACTAAGGTACAATGGAAAAACTAATCCTGATAACCGCAGCCACATAAACAATATAGTATGATTCACAAAACTAATGAAGAGGCTTTTTTTAAGGGAAAGTAAGCCATTTCAGGTAGAGAGCCAAGAGCAAAACAACAACCCATGAGACTAAATAGCACTATAACACATAAAACAAAGCGGAAATCACCAAATTAAGAAAGAACCAAAAGTCCTAAAGCATATGGGAATGCCAAACCGCTACAAGTGAATCACTACTAGAGCACAATTCACCCAAATTGAACACTACCCAGAAGCGAAAAACCTCACCTTATCGGGCGAAACAGCATCGAAGACGTAAACCTCGCCCTGAAACGACAGGGTCAGCTGGTCAGAGACACTGTTTGCGGCCACCGGAGGAGGGTATTCGCAGCTGGGAAGGTAGAGTGCATTGGAAGGAACGACTGTACTATCTTCTTCGAAGCGTATGTTGGGATTGTCTATGGACTCTTCAACGTCGTCATCTTGGTCCTCGACTTGGTTACTCTGCATGACGACGACTGCTCCTGTGCCGTACATTGAAGCCTGGTGATTGGATTCTGACATTTCTATAGCTTTACATTACAGCTCAAGATCCAACTCACCAAAATTTCAGAAAATGATAAAAAGCCAGCCCTCAAATAGAAATTTGAATTTATAGCAAAAATTGAAAAATTAAAACCCTAGAATTGAAACAAAAGAAGAAGACACACAACCCCACATCACCTCCACGCCCAATTCAAAAGCGCTTCAGAGATTTTTTTTTTAAAAAAAACTAAGAAACTGACATTTAATTGGGATTTGAAAACCCTAATTTTATTTGATTTGATTACAAAAAAAGAGTTGTCTGGGAGCAAAGAATGAGGGGGCTGAATTTGGGAATTCAATCTGCTTTGGGAGGTGAAGAGAAGGTGGTGGGATGAGGGAGGAGTTGAGGATGAAGGGGTTGGGAAAAATGACCCTACAGGATTCACGTATTTACAGAATATGCCAGTGGAGTTGGCCACTTGTTAGTTGTTAGTTGTTAGTTCTTAGTTGTTAGTTGTTAGTTGTTAGTTCTTAGTTGTTAGTTGTCAGTTGTTAGTTGTTAGTTGTTACTGTTAACTGGTGAGTGATACTGCGAAAGAGTTTGGGACGGTTTGGTATCCTACTAAAAAAAGTGCTACTTCCATACTTATTTTCTCAAATGGAAATACTCCTCGACTGTAGAGAGTGTGCTGCCGTACCAGCTAAATTTTTTTTACTATTTATTACCTGAAATTATCAATATGTGTTAATGTGGCACCTATAGTTAATTTTACTATTAAATTATTAACTTTTTTCTTAAATTTTTGAATTTGCCCATAAAAAAATTTTGTTTTTCTTAATTATATTGAGGGCAAATTAAGAAGTTTAAGAAAAAAGTTAACAATTTAACAGAAAAATTGACTAGAGGTGCCATATTGGCACATATTGATAACTTCATGTGATAAATAGTAAAAAAAAATTTAGGTGGTATGGGAGCACACCTCCTATAATTTAGTGGATATTTACGTAAAAAAGCCTTCTAAAATTACAAACTCCTTTTTTTTTTTTGAAATTACAAACTTAACTCAAAATGAAAATNACAAAAAAAAAAAAAGACCCAACGAACCTCCGGCATCGCTGCCATTGTCAACGACAGCAAACCTCCGACGAGCTCCTCCGCTCTCTTTGCACCACCTCCTTCTCTCTTTCTCCCCCCTCTATCTCCTTCTCTCTGTCTCTTTCTATCTCTTGTCTGCCTTTCTCTCACCTCTTTTCTCTACTCTGTCTATCTCTCTCTCCAATTTGTTGTAGGTCGTCGGCCTCCAAATCGATCTAACTCACCGCAATGGTTAAGCCCAGCTAAGCTTAGCCGACAATAGTGGCAAAAGGCTGGACAGTTGACGGTGGGTGGTGGGGTCGAGGTCAAGGTGGTGGATTTTGTTGTATAATAAAGATATTTTAAGAAATTTGAGAGTGTGTATTAAGAAATTAATAAAATTAAAAAAAAATAGGGTGTGAGGTGAGAAAGGATGTGTAGTGAGAGAAAATTGGGCAAATAGGGACTAAAAAGATTCCTTTACTCTTCTTGAAAACACAAAAAACATTTTGTTTGGCATCTCATTTTTATCTACTTTTAAGGGTTCGTTTGGTTTAATTTTTGGAGGCTTGAGAATGAGAAATCAATTTCATTCTCAAATTTGGTTAGTGTATGGAAGGAAAATGATTTTTTGATCCAAAGAAATCTGATGTCCCCATAAGGGAAAAAAGATACCTTACTCAAGCTTGAGTTTTGTTTTCTCCTCTTTTGAAAAAATGTTTACTACACATTTTATAGACAAATTTATTCCTACTAATTTTTTAAAATTTTAAATCTAGTTAAACTATTTATTACATATTTTTTATACTGTATAATTAGAAAATTAAATAATATTCTATTCCTACACTTATCAAACATAAAAATGAAAATAAAAAAATAATTCTTATTTATTTTCTGAGTATTAACAAATACAGTAAAAATAGAAATATTACATTCCCTGCAACGGAAAAATGCATAAGAATTAATTTTTCAAAAAATCAATTTCTTGAACCAAACCGGTTTTAAATGAATTTTCATAAGCAAATCTCAAAAAGACCCTTTTCCAAAAACGATAAACATTGTATTTTTTTTTTTGGCTCTTACCAAGCCACCGTTCTCATCTCTCTCTGCTCCAACAATGCTATCGTTCTCTACTCGAAGATCTTGCTAAGCTCTTTCTCTCTGCTTGTGTCTCTTCCAGTTCAAATCTCAAGGTAATTATTTTGTTTTTTGGCCACAGAATTAGATTTTGTTTAAAGCTGCACTAACAAATTTTTGTTAATGTGTTTTCTTCTTTTAGTTTGTTGATTTTGGTTTTAATTTTCTGATTTAGTTCTTAATTATTTGATTACAGACAGTGAATTGGTGGGTTTTTGCTGTGCTTTTTTCATAGGGGTGTCAGTGAAAAGCTGAACTGAAGTGAAGCATCGTTATGGATTCTGAGCTTCTTGGGTCCTTTCCTAAAGCTTCTTTGGGTATGTGTTCACTTTCATGAAAATATGCAATTTTCTGGTTCTTGAGTTGGGCTCGGATTACTTCTTTATAGAACCCAGATAAGCTTCTCCATCTCTGATTCTCTTTACCGATTTCATTTCTTTCAAGATAAAAGATTGGCCTTTATTTTTGCTGAGGTTTCCTACAACCAGCCCAAGTGCAATGTGTTTGCTGGCTATGCATTTTTCTTCAAAGTTGGGCTGTTTTTATCTTTACTTTGGGTGGGGTTTGTTTTTGCTATTTGATATTTTTCCATTTGTGCTGTTGTGTAAAATATCTGATTTATTTCAGTTTATGGTTCCTCAGCATTGAGTTTCTGTTATTAGTTTTGATTCTACCTTTGCCCCTACCATTTCTAGGATTTGGGTATTTTAGTGCTTGTCTTTATGTATGATGAAAAGATATGTTTAAAATGGTCATGTTTCAGGCTGTTGGAGGAGCTAGGATTTCTGGGGCTTCAAGAATTATTAGTGTTGGTTTTAATTCCGGAAGATCTGAAGAAGGTGAGATATACAATTCTTAGATGGCTCGGTGATGTTGGTTTTAATTCCGGAAGATCTGAATAAGGTGAGATATACAATTCTTAGATGGCTCGGTGATGCTTTTATATATATTAGGATTTGGTATTTGGACAGAATATATTATTTTATTTGTAGTGATTGATTCATACACATTAATATACTCTTCTCCTTAGTTAATGCTATTTGTTTCTGTACCAAAAATAAATGCTGTATGAATTGGGAAATGTTACTTTTTTAATTGTTTGTCATGGAGGTGCTATTTTGGTTAACTTGATGCCTCTGTTTTGTGTTTGGATGTATAGGCCCCTATGTGTTATATAGCCTTTAGATGTGAAAGAGGATCTATTTTTTTTGTTATTGATGAATTGATGCAATGAACTATTGTTTTAAGGCGCTTATGCGCCATCCAATTTCACCAGCCTACTGTTTTAAGTTCTAGCCCTTTATGTTCTGTCCTTGGTTTTTAATTTCAATATGATCAGCGTTTGGAAGTACTGTCCGGTACCTTTTGGACTTCATAATCTTACAGCTTTGCTGGTGAAGGAGGATTTATTGATCTTGATGGCCCTTTGATGGATTTGGTCTTTGAATTACAATAATCTTTTTGAGATTTATTCGTCCATATAACTTATTCAGATTCTTTGAAATTTATTTTCCACTTAGGAGTAAGGTTTTTGGTTGCTTTAATTCTTTTATAGGCTGCATTTTTCAAGGTTTCCAAGTACCTGTGTGTTTTGAGTAGCGCTGATGGGTTGGGATTTATTACTGAGTTGTTGATTCTGATTTTGCATGTTATGGTTTTGACTTTCATACGTGTTTTGGAATAGAAAGTAATTTTACATGACAGTAAAGTTTCCAGTGAAAGACAATGATGATGCATAAATTTTAGATGCATGTAGTCAATCACTATATTTATCTAGTACCCTAGGCAATTGCACTAACTTGATTTTGGTGCTCACGTGGATGATGAACTACTTAGGTGCTTGTACTGCTTGAATAGTTATTCTGTATAAACCTTAATGGTGGTCGAACTTAATGATGTTGCAAGTTGTTGGTATTGTGCTTCAATATAGTAAGGAAATTGCACTATTGCATGTGTGCAAGATTCATTAACATTTCTTATTGGTAAAAAGCAGATCTAGCTAGAGGAGCTTTATTGATGTGTAAGTCACTGCTGGAGTTTATAATTAGTTCATGTCCATCTTTGACATTTGTTGTTATGTCATTGTTCTCTGTTTGTGTTTTCCGTTACCTTGATTTTCTGAATTAGATTCTATTTGGTGTTGGGCCTGCTTGACTGTCTGAAATTAGAGTTCTAATTATGCTGGGCCTACTGGTGACTTTTTGATTGTCTGAAATTAGAGTTCTATTAATAATGTTCAATTGGTTCCAAATTAGGGGATTGGGTTTAGAAGGTTCAAAATACATGTTAATTGAGGGTAAAACTACTGCAGCTAGATCGAATATATAATCCTTGTGTGTGTGATATTAAGCTCCATTAGAGATCATGTTTTGGCTGTAGGTCCGTTAGATTTATTCAATGAAGTTGCATTATTGCAGAGAACATTTTTACCCAAAAAAAATGGAAAACAGTATATGGTTGATTAATAATTATCAGCATGTGCAGTAATTTTTTTTTTTTTTTTCATCTTTGTACTACATAGTGTACGAAATGACGTCAAAAAAGGACTTAGAAAATGACTTTGACAGCGTTGCCCAATGGCCAATTCCCATTGAGGAATATTTCATTTACCTATTGCATGATGCATCACAAACCTCAACTTTGGATAAGAATGAATGGGCTGCAATAGAAAAGGCTCTTTTTAGTAAGTTTGGTAAGAGATACAATCGTGAGAAATTGAAGGCAAAATATAATCGATTGCGTAAGATACATCGTGAGTTTGCAAAGCTTGTGGCTTATACGGGGATGAGTTTGGACCCTAACAACAACATGGTTCAGGCATCTGAAGAAGTTTGGACAGCCTACATTAAGGTATGCCATATGCGTGTTATATAATTCCTTACTGAGACATTTGGGAGTCCTATAATTGGCTATGCATAGTTATTTGTTCTAATGTGTCTTGTTTTAATATATCAGAAAAACAGGTTTGCAAGCCGTTTTCGTAAAAAGGGATGCCTTCATTATCATTTGCTTGATGATATTTTCAACAATACAGCTGCTACTGGACAAATGCATTATGCATCTACTCATTCTCCTCCAAATTCCGATGACGAGAGAGATTTAGAGACTGAAAGTGGCACAAAAGCTTATAGTGAGGGACATGAAGGTACTAGCAACACACATAAACGCTGCCTTTTAAACCCCCCAGTTGATCTTCACTCAAAATCAAAGGCATCTAAGTCCGCCAAAATGGATGTTGCACTTGAAGCTTGGACAAAAGCTGCAAGTGGTAAGACTGAAGCTTCATTGGCAAAGATCGAAAGTAAGAAGAATAAGGAAGTATCCTCTCCTTTTAGAGAATTAGGCTCCATTGAAGATTGCATGGAAGTATTGGAGGCTATGGAAGGCGTGAACGATGTTGATTATGTTAGAGCTTGTGAGAAATTTACTAGTTTTGATTGGAGAAGGATGTTTATGAAGATGTCTGATGCAAGGAAAAGAGCCTGGCTTCATAGCCTAAAATGAATGTTTGTTATTATGTTAGGATAAACCAATAACATTCACCTTTTTTAGGTTATAATTTTGTGTGTTTTGTGAATTAGTTGGGCCTTGGAACTTTGAAGTTGCTGTAGGGAGTATCATCACTTATATTTTCCATTTAGTTACTTGATCAAGTTTGCACATGAATGGTGTCTGGTATAGTTTTGTTTTGACAATTATAGTGGGGTGAACAACTATTGTATTGTTTTCTGGTATATCCTTGTTAAAGTTGTTTTGTCTTTACTTTTATTCTTTTTTTGTTTGGTTGAAGGGTATTAACGAGTTAAACGTGCTATTTTAATCAAATTAATGTTCAATAAACCTTCCATAAAAAGTAAAGTAAAAATATGATTTAAATACAAAACTATAACACTTTCATTATTTTAATTGGCAAAAACCAACAAAAAAAAATTGCATGTCTTTTTTATGTGAAGAGGATTTGTATGGGTATGAAAACAAAACCCTTTGATCAATATATAAGCAGCAAAAAAACCATCCTCTATCTATTAGAGTGAGATTTTGTTGTGGAATGACATTTTCATGACAAAATGCTAATAAAGTACATTTTAACTTATAGATTTCTATCTACTTTGAAAATGCTCTAAATAAATTAAACGAGAGGGACTTAATGAAAAAAAAAATTAAATAATTGATCAAAATTCTAATTCCCCAAACCAAAACAAAATATAAATAGAATGATAAAAGGAGATTAAACTAATGTGGGCCCTTGCTTGGTCATCCTATCTTTTTCTACACTCTTAACAAATAGAAGGCTCGACTTCTCCTAAGAGGCACAGAAAAGGAAAGTGAAACCATGAATGTGGACGAAGAGGTTGAGCGTCTCAAAGAAGAAATCCAAAGGCTTGGCAAGGTCCAAGACGATGGCTCTTACAAGGTAATCTCACATGCAGTCACAGACAAACATGCAAACACTCTTCCCAACTCTGGTCTATATTAAATCTATTATATTCTTTTTCAATTTAGTGATACTCTGTTACACAACTCAGTGTTAATATTTTATCTCGACCCAGATTGATTGAGAAATGCAAGTATAAAGGCTTTGACAATTACTGTGAATTTTTTTTTTTCTGGAATCTGAAAATAATTTGGACCATTTCTATGGTGGATCTGCAATGTTTTAGTTGACTTTTGGATATGTTATGTAGGGAGAACTAGCCATGTTGATGTGGTTGTTCTATTAAAGGTTCTGCGTTTTCTATTGATTTTCATTTTATTTTCTCAAGTTCTGATCTTGTGATTGTATGGTAAATCTAGGCTAACTCATCATAACCAACAAAGTTCACTGAATACTTTAATTGTAGAAAAGACTCAAATCATTTGGTATTGATTTGTTTGTAAATCTATAATTCATTACTTATTTCTCATTGGATTTTGCTTGATCTGATTGTTCATTATTAGGATTCCTTGAGATCATTTCGAGATCTTTGGTTCTTGTGATAGTGTGACGGGATTTGTAGATATAGTTTATCTTTTAAGTTGAAGGTGGCATTTTTCCCCTATTTCTTTCAAGACTAATATTGCAAGTTAGGAGCGGTTTTGCAATTTTGATTGTTTTGATTTGTTTTTTTTCTTTTCTTGGGGCTCCTTTGGAAGTATAATATAAGTCATTATCACTGTAGTGGTCATTTCTTTGGGATTAGAATGTTGATACGTGAAAAACCTGGTTTTTGGGTATGAATTCAATACAAAGTTTTTACATGACGATATGTGAGAGATAAGCATAAATTAAATTTTGGACTTCGTGATGAACATAATGATCTAACCAACTGTTTTAGAATGTTATCTTCATCTTGCATCTCCCCTGTGTCCTACAATTGCAAATTCTTCCCATTTAAAATTTTTTAATCACTCAAGAGAGAGAAAGAGAAAGAAAAAAAAAATAGACCTGATCCGAATTGGATCAAGCAATGAACGCATGCATTTCATTATACTCAAAGCTACTCAGCACCTCCAAAAGAGCTGAACCACCATTTGGTGTTTGATAATGTTGGTCATTGTGTGGTAATTCAGCTCATTCAGAATTTCAGAAATCTTTAGGCTTCTGATATCTACTCAGCTGTTTGGGCTAGGACTTTGAATTTCTAGCCTTCTGATGTGAATTCTAGAAAGCTGGCGGGAAGGAGCTATATGCATATGAATTTTAAATTTCCTCCTCCTATCGGAAAAGATTATTTACTGTTTTTTCAAGTGAATGATTATGAAAGTCCAAACACAAGCTTTTTTGTTTTTTTATTTGTTTTTTTCTGACAAATGGAGATTCATTTGTTCAATAGGTAAGGAAAAAAAAAAGTGATGTCAATGTGTGGGTGCAAAAGTTCATTCTGGCATGCATGTGGATGTGCACGCGCACACACACACACACACACAAATCGCAAACACGTGATGTGAAAAATGGAGTAAGAAAGTTGGACAATATAATTTGTAATGCTTAATAACCATTATTTGGTCGCATTCATGAGGTCAGTGAGAGGTTTCTATTTCTTTAGTTATTATCTGAGGTATAGTAATACCTTAAGCTTCATTATTTCTACATCTCAACTTTGTTTTCCTACTATATATGAAACTTGGTTTAATTTCTGTAGGTCACGTTTGGGGTGCTTTTTAATGATGATAGATGTGCAAACATTTTTGAAGCACTGGTTGGGACACTAAGAGCAGCAAAGAAGCGGAAAATTCTCACATATGATGGTGAGCTACTCCTGCAAGGAGTTCATGACAATGTGGAAATCATACTCAAACCCACTCCAGCGGCAGTGACTGAGGCCAAATGATACAGGTGGGAAGAGTTAGAAGGATTATGCAGTTGTTTCAATTACATATCCTGTTATATTCATATATCATGCTTTCTGTGTGAAAAAGACTATAACTTTGACACCCATGCTTGCCCTATATTACTCACTTACTTTACATAACCTGAATGTGTTCATTTTCATTAAGTTGAACCAAAGTGAAACAATAGTAAAAGAGCACCAGGTCAACACCCACTATTTGATCACTTCCCACTTACCACTGTGTACTGATTGAAACCAAGAATGAAAATATCTTTAGCGATATAAATTTCGGAAAATTTACACAGAGAAACAAAATTGATTTAAAAACACAGAAATTTTGTATTAAAATTTAGGAAATACTACATTAGTTAATAATGTATGAATTAAACATGTAAATTTCATTCAGTAGTATATCTATATGACATGTAAGATGAATACAGTGCATGCCACTCCCACTTACACAGTATGTTCTTGAAATTTGAATTCTAATTTGCAAAAACTTCTTAATCTCATTAATCATAATTGGTATAAGCAGCTAATAGAAATAATTTTTATATTTTGAACACATCACCCAACATAATAATTTACAAATTACCCAAGTGCCGATAGCTAATATTCATATTACCAAATTCTTTTATCAAGAGTGTGTATTTTCTGAAAACCTATTCATTTAGCCATGAAATTAACATGGAACGATGTCCACCACAAAAAGCTTTTGAAAATATCTTCACGTTTCACACTAATGCTAAAATCCATCAGTATGGCGATGACATATTGCTGAGATATCAGTAATATCTTACCACTCATTGATTTCAATGAGTTCAAAGACGGAAATTTTTATGCAAATCGGTATGAATATTTTTCTCGTTGGTTTGAACCCTTTAACCATTGAAAATTCAAGCAGTAAACAAGCAAATATCATTACCTCTTTGACAGTAGAATTTTGAGGTACCGTACATTCACCTCCAATGCAACAAAATATAATCACAATAATTTATACTTTAATTCTGTTCAAATTTAAGAAGAATCAACCTTGTTATGTGTGTGGTACATTTTATCTTCCACCATTAATTTTTGAAATTCCAAGTCCTGATTCCAGTTAAAGATGATACCACGAAGAGCATTAAACATGAATTGGAGAACAAAAGGAACAGTTTCTTTGGTTTCATGACTTTCAGACTCAAATGATCCTTTCCTTTGGATTTAACACGAACAATAAAATCAAATAAATATCCCCTAATGTAGGAAAAGAAGGTAAAAACATGGCAATGCTATGAAGATGAAGCCACGAAGAGTATTAAACATAAATTGGAGAACAAAAGGAACAATTTCTTTGGTTTTATCACTTGCAGACTCAAATTATTCTTCTCCTTGGATTTAACACAAGAACAATAGCAACCAAATAAATATCCCCTAATGTGGGAAAAGAAGGTAGGTCAAAATTTGGCAATGCTACTGTCTATGTAACTTGCGATCTATGATTGTTTTGAATTGTACAGAAGTAAAGAACAGCATGACAATGTAATCCTAGAGAAGAAACTATTAACATCAAATATTCCAAGATCACTACTAGACATTAGCTTCACATTCATAAAAGGGTGAGTTTCCCATTCCCACAATATCATGTCCTAATTTTAACTTTATAATAAATGATAATGACAATTCTATACTTTCAAATGATAAAACTCCATTGTATCATGGTAACACTATCTTCATTTTCAACCTTTCCCATTAAGGGCTTTGCATTATCTATGAAAGTTCACATAATCACATTCAACCACAAAAAGAAAAGCTTGCAAACCTAGCTTCGCATAACGGGCACTCACTCCAAGAGCAACACACTAAAAGATCGTAGGCACCTAGGTATAAAGGAAAACCAAGAGAAAAGACATTTATTGAAATGAAATATAATTGGGTTGCACTTGCAGAAAATCAAAATGTCCAAGTGAGAAGCTAAAGGAATTTTCTAAGAAGAAACAAGAACAAAAAGAAAAACATCAAGTCCTAGAAGGTGAAAATGCAATGAAGGTAAATTTCATCATTAAATGAGGATTGAAATAATAAAAGATGAGAAAGTGTAAGTGTACAAACTACAAACTATCGCCTTCCATGTATTTAATTGAAAATACCAAAGAAAAAAAAACTAATAAGTTTTGAACTGAAAATTAAAAAAATGAGTTTAATTAGAAAAAGGCTTATTATGGAATTTATCCCCTGAAACATACTCTTTTTTTCATTTTACCCTCCGAAAGTTAAATTCTCTTACTTTTCTCCCCAAATTTTACACTTTCATCTACACCCTCAATTTTATCTATTATCTGGAGTTCTAGAGCTCCATTTTGTGTGATTTTTATATGATTGTAAAGAGGAGATTCATATATTCAAAATGAGTATACAATTGTTGATTTTGGGGGAAGTTTAATGAGTCAAAAGTTGAGCCAAAATTGAGATAAAAACTAGACAAATGGATAAAGTTGAATTTAAAGGGCAAAGTGGAAGGATTTACTCTTGTGATTCAAAGTTTGGGGGGTAAAGTGAGAAGATTTAACTTTCAAAAAGTAAAATAAAAAAAAAGAGTATGTTTCAGGAGGTAAATTCAATAATAAGCCTTAGAAAAATTATCTTT
>QANT01006977.1:0-16580 GCA_003254885.1 Purshia tridentata | reverse complement strand
CACGAAGACTTTGGGCGACGAACAAGAGCTTTGTCGCCCTAAACTTTGGGCGACGAATTAGAATTGTTCATCGCCTTAATTGACCTTGGGCGACGCCCAAGTTGTATTCGTCGCCCAAACTTTAAAAACTTAGGCGCAAATATTATTAGCGCGGGTTTTAAATTATTCTAAAATTTAGGATGACGAACTGCTTTCGTCGCCTAAAGAAGCTTAGGGCGCTGAAATGAGCCATTTCGTCGCTCTAAATTCTTTTCGTCGCCCTAACTTTAAAAATCACGCGGTTTTTTTCCCTCCAAATTTTTTCATTTCCCCCCAAATTTTTCATTTTCCCTGAAAATTTCGGGCGACGAATATGGTATTTTGTCGCCCAAAATTTTATTAAATTTATTTACTTGTCCTAATAACAACCACGATCATTCAAATGTTACACCTCCGATACCTAACTTATCTATCTCCAATCACGGTAATTTTTTGTTAGCAAGATCTTTGATTGGGAATCTAAGAGATGAATGTCACGCCCCGACCCTCGGGCACGTGACTAAAAACTGTTTCCTGCAACTGTGGGCCCTTTTTCTGAAACTGTAGGCCATGAATATAAAATAATTTTATTGAAACAACTATACTTTTACAAAACAATTTACATAAAACCAGGTGTAAAACCTTTTACATAAAAATCAAAGAGTAAATAACTTTCCGAAATACTGCTGGTCCCACTGCCTCGTCTTCTCTCCACTGCCTCCTCAGCCTGCTTAACCTACAAAACCAAACCCTGCACCCAACCACAGGTGCACCGGGTTTACACACAAACCCGGTAAGCTTACTAGAGCTCGTATGAGTGAACTACTGTAACCTCAAATTAACTGAAATAAAAAAAATCAAGTCACAATCCAACTTAAGCCTCAAATTTCAATCAAACCTCAAACCAGAATCACAATCCTTAACTGGGTCACCAATCCCCTAACCCAAACAAATTATTATCCCAATCTGTAATACCTCAATTATCCTTATTTGAACCTCTAAACTGAAAGTCTGCTCGAATTAGACCACAAGGTCCTGACTTAGAATACCACTAGATTCTCCAACTGGACTGGATCTCACTAAACCTCAATAAAGCCACTGACACTCAAATATCCTCAAATAACGGAATTAAACCCTTAACACCAAAGATAAAGAATTCCTAACTTCACAAATTCTCAACCTCCACTGAATCTTCCACTATCCTCAAATAATTTCCTTAAGTTACCTTTCAAGCTCGAAACTTAGAAACCAACTAACTTTTCCAATAACTTAGAATCAACCCTCACTTAAACCCTTGATCTCAAATAACCTCTATTACTCAAACCACGGTAACCGATTCTCGCCTAATCCTTTAAATTAAACAATTCTCAACACCTCACTATCACGCTTTGAGATTCCCAGCCTTAAAGCATTTCATAAAATTCACGAAAGAGAAAATAATTACCGATTTCAAATCCACTTTAAAAACTCTTAGAAATCAATAAATCTGATCAAAATCTCAAATTTATTAAACAAGAATTGTAATTCAATAATCAAAAACAATCTGTAAACTAACAAGATAAGTAAAACCATCCCCAATCCACATCCAGCTAACCTGCCGTACATGCGCAGGGCCCACGACTTGCCGTACGCATGCAGGGCCAATAATCTTGCCGTACATGCGCAGGGCCTACGACCTGCCGTACGCATGCAGGGCCAATATCCTGCCGTACATTTGCAGAGCCAGGGTCTGTCATACACATGCAGGGCCAACAACTGCCGTACTTGCACGCAGGGCCGCCCCTAAAGGGCAACGCATCCTGACACATGGCCCAAAGCCTATGTGTGTGCCGTGATGGGTCCCAAAGACCTTATACAATCTGAGAAGCTGAACGAGTACCAATTGGGTGCTTTGAAAACAGTACCAATCCGAAAAAGAATATTTTCCTTTCAATCACCAAACCAGGTTCAAAACCTGTTGATATAACAAGAAAATAAATCAAAACTCGAACTTAAAATTAAATCCTTTCTTAAAGAACCAACGTTAGCAAAAACTGATAAGTAAGATCAAATCTTTAACTTTATCCAAGAATAAAATAAGTTATCAAAAATCAGTTCCCAAAACCAAAATCCACACTGAATCACCTTAAAAAGCGATAACCTTAAACCCCGGGAATCCCAATCCTAACCAAAAGTCTCCACCTGGACTCATTGATCCTCAACCATAACCACTGATCCTTACTTAAAATCCAACTAATCCTCAGTTAATCCTTTAAATCCTTGGAAATTCCAATCCTAATTCCATAACCCTCTTAACTAGCAAACAACAACCAAGCAAATCAAACAAACAAGTGACTGAACTAGAAATAATTAAACTTAGGTTCACTCACAGTGTTCCGCACGAAAAGACCGAACCGCCCTTCGTGGCTCCTTTGCTCGGATTCAAAAATCCGGCAGCACAACGGCATCGAAAATACAATTCCCGAGCCAAGCGCACCTGTTAAGACCAGACAAACCAACAAATACACACAGAGTTCACAACAAGCACAAACAACCGAAACGAGCGGGAACCACCAAACACGGTGGCTGCCCAGCCCCGGAAAACAAACAGGGAAGGTCAAGAAGCTCACCCAAACTCACCCACAGGTTCGGGTGGTTGGTCCGAGCCAAAAACCAAGGAACGGGTCGCTGGTGCCACCACACGCAGCGAAACCCACGGCGGTCAACGGGTAGTCAACGGCGGTCAACTGCACAAAAACCCAAAGTCACGTTTAGCTAAAATGAACTACACAGGCACGTAGAGTACGTGGAGGGGACCAAAACTCAAAGCTGAGTCGAGGGCCAAAAGTGGCCGGAAAAGGAGGAAAACTAGCCAGAAAGCCGCTGGCCTCCCTAGCTTCGATCCGCCGCCTACGGCGGTCCAACGACGAAATCAAACCCACCAACACGCTGTGCTCGACGAGACTAAGAGATCTGGGTAGGTAGGAGGTCGCGTCGTCGCCGGAATCGCCGAGATCGCCGCCGTGAAGTTGATTATGCGCGAGCTGATTCTCGAGTTCTGGGCTATTTCACGGGAAGCCACCACCACCGGAAGGAAGAGGGAGGAGGCGCAAGCAAGGCGAGCCGAAGATCAGCTCCAGCCGCCGCCGGACGCGCCCCCACGCGCCGGCGAAAGCTCCGGCTGGAGGTGTGGCTCACGAGAGGGAGAGAAGCTTCAGGAGAGAGGAGAGAGAAAGCTGTGTGATTTTCTGGGTTTCTGTGCCCTTTTTAAAAACCACTTTTCCAAAATTACAAACTTGCCCCTCTCTTCACACGTCCGTAACTTCCAAACCGTAGCTCCGTTTAACGCGTGCTACGTGTCTACGAACTCGTGAGAACGAGACCTTTCCAACGAACCCAAAGTCAACACCAAAAGTCCTCCCAAACAAAAAGTCAACTTTTGCCCCTTTTAAAATCAACTTAAAATTCGAAAAACGCCCAAAACGTTTTACTTTTCCAGTAAAATCCCGAAAACCTTTAAAAAGCTTTTCAAAACCACTTTGGAAGGTGCGGGGTGTTACATGAATCATTTAGATCAGTCAAATTAAACCGTTCATTTAATTATCCTTATGACAACGCAAATCATCTGTGCGTTCGACCGTCAATGCTTAACTTGTACATCTCTGATTGAGCTATTTTTTTGCACCGACGATCTTTGATCGGAGCAAAACAAAATGAATGGTTTGGATTGCTGGATGCAAGATGGCATTGTGAGGTTCTACATATAAATACACTTGAAGGGTATAAGTATATTAACTTTTTATGTAACTGCTATACATTTGAATAAACGCAAATAAGACAACTGTACTTTGGAACCGTTCATTTTTTATGATTATACTTAAATTTCATTCTTACAAATTATCACGACGATCGGAGTTGATCGGGCCGTTCGTTTAGAACCAAAATTTTGATTTCGGGAAGACTTAGGGCGGCAAATAAAAAATTTTGTCGCCCTAACCTATTTGGGCGACGAATGAGTTGTTTTCTTCGCTCAAAACTTACTTAAGGCGACGAATCTCATACTTTTGTCGCCTAAAATTATCTTAGGAGATGAACTTCATTTTCGTCGCTCAAATCACAACTTTAGGCGACGCTTTTTGTTCATCGCCCCACGTCCATAATATTTTTTTATTTTTAATTTTTATACAAATTTTAATATTTTGTATACTTCTATATTCTGTTACCTAACATCCACAACTCCGATTGAGCTCAGTTTTGACAGGGGTGATCTTTGAGGGGGGATGATAGTCCCTGCAAAAATCAGACTGATTGGCCATAATTAGGACCAACATAATCTCCATTAGAAATAGAGAACGCAACCTGTAATTTATTGTAAATATTATTTTATTTACAATAATTTGTTATTAGCATTATGTAATTACGTTCATGTATGCCTAAAATTTAGCAAATTCGTCACCTAAAGTGTAGTTAGGGCGACGAATTTGTTTCCAACACATTACGTTCATCCATTGGTCGCCTAATTTTTTATTTTAAAAAATATATATAAATTCTACTATTATTCGTACTTTCGTCTTCTATTATCTATATTTGATATTATTATTATGAGTATTATTATATTCTTTGTTGTTATTATTATTACGTAATTATGTTCATCCATGCCCATAGCAAATTGAAAATAAAATATGAACCACAACAAATATGAAAGTAATATAAATCCACAATTAATAATCCATAAAATATCTATATACATGTACTACAAACTATAACACACCAAGACCCTAATGGTCGGTACACTAACACTATGCTACATAATCGTCGGAAGGGGGCAGTGGCGGTAGGGTAGTGTCTCGTGTCCTATAGACCTCCTGCATGATCCTCTCCCTCTGAAGCTGCATCGCCTGTTCCACCTGCGCATTCACCTGTGCGGTCAGATCATGCGTGAGCTTCATTCGCAACTCCTGCTCCTCCCTCAGACGCCGCTCATGCTCCGCCCTTAGATGCACATGCTCTTTCTACATACGCTCTTGCTCCGCCCTTAGACGCGCATGCTCCTCTTGTATACACTGCTCATGCTCCGCCCTAAGACACGTATGCTCCTCCAACATACGCCGCTCGTTCTCCCTCTGAAGCTATTGCTCTGCTTGTGAAGCCAGTAACTGGGCCGACAAATCCTACACCTGCTACAAAAAAGATGCCATCTCTGCAGAATGCTGACTAGAAGCTGACCTGCCCTCCAACTCCGGAAACGTACCCCACCCGTAGCCCCTAACCTCCCGGCCTCGCCTAAGACCTAGGGCACTGGTCATGATACGGAAGCTAGCATCGGGCTCCGGTACGATGGACTCCAGAGGAGTGTTAGAAGGGAGCTCTCTAGGCCTTGCCAACTCCTTGAGGTACCTAGCCTTCTTGGCTAGCATAGCATCCTTCAAATTAACACCGAGGCAAGTTATAATTAGGAAATAAAGTGTGTGTATATATATATATATATACACATATAATAATTTGATACTAAAGTTAAAAATTAAAAAACTAACATGTGTAGCCTTGGCGGCGTCACATCCTAGTCGGACATACACTTCGCTATAATTGTCAATTTCAGGGAAGTTCGATCCGCCCTAAAAGAAAAAAAAGTATATATTGTCAAATACCCAACAAATTATCAAGCTAAATAATATATTTACCCAACCAATCAAATTCAATGATGTTTGACCTACTGTTACTCCCGCATCTGGTATGAGAAGGGTTTCGCACCACAATAATGCTCCATCTTCCTAAGGGCTTTGCGATTCCCCCTGTTGGCGACATGCTTTTTCTATCAAATAAGAGGCAAATTGCAATTGTGTTAGTAACTATAAATTTATGAAATTTAATAACAAAAAATATTACGAAATAATTAATTAATAATATAGAACGTACCAAATAGGTCGGATCTACAAACTGGCCGCACAACCACTGCCACTGATCTGGCCGAGCCAGCATCTCCTTAGGGGGGTTGGCCAATACTTGTTCAAGCGATGAAAAGGCATTGAATGCCTAGTGCAGGTTGTACTTGAACTGCTTGTACGCCTTCACGAACAACATCTCCACATAAGACGCTGTGTTGGGATCCTCCCAACTGATATCATAGTTAACCTGCGAAAAATAAACATGTATATATTTGGAATGATCAAAATAATCAATTATCGACTTATTAAACACTATACTCACCGATAATAACCCATACACGTTCCGCTTTATTTGCTGATCAAGCTTCTTCCAGCTAGGGGCGAGCATGAAGTAGTTCATTAGTACAATCACCCCGATCTCAGAAGCGAAAAGCCTGTTGATCGAGGCATCGGCCAGTCGCATCAAAAGGGGATCACAAACAATAGGCATCCTACCGCCAGCCTGGGTGATCCTAGCTTGTTTAAGCGCTCGGCTTGGGCCTCAGGTCTCTGAAGAGCTAGATGAGCTAGAGGAGATTAGAGCAGAAGAAGCGACCCCCATCGTCTGGTGGCGCACACATACACTGAGTGGGGTAGGGGTCAAGCTGGTCGGGTCGGGCTAGGGGGTGGGGGCTGGAGCGGCACCGCCCTCATCCATGCCTAGATCAACGGTAGACAGCACAAGAGAGGATGACGCTCGGGCATCAGAGCACGATGATGAAGGCTCCGATGAGGAAGGAGTACTGGTGCCACTCCCCCTACCTCGCCTAAATCTTGTGAACGGAGACATCTGTAAATCAAAATAAATTAGAATGTTAGTTAACCATACTATGCACAGATATCTTACTATTAACAAAAAATACAATTTTACAAACCATCAAATGCAAAGTAATGACTCACTACGCTATGTAATCATAATCACCAAACTACGTAATCATCGTCACTATCATCGATATCATCCCCGTCATCATTGTCATCATCATCATCATCAGTATCATCCTCGAGATCATCATCTTCCTTGAGATCATCATCATCGTCAACGATGAAGTTAGCAGGGTCGATTCGAGGAAGATGGGTCAGATCAATTGATATGGCATCAATCTCAATTGCAGGCACATCTGCTATCTCGACTTGTTGTATCATAATGTCCGGATTGTGGGAAGTGGTTATGATTGGATAAGTTCGAAGATGAATCTTCTTGATACGCCCCGTCATCCTCATCTTCCTTCTCTGGAACATCCCATATATTTCGAGGTTGAATCATTTGAGCTACTTTCTAATCGCCACCTACCTTCGGATCATCCAGATAAAAAACTGATTTCGCCATAATGGCGAGAATATAAGGATCATCCTCAAACCACCGAGTGCTACTGTTCACAGATAATAAGTCGTAATCTCATTTAATATTACCATATTTAGATGGGTCAGTATCAAACCAATAACACTTGAGCAACATCACTTCCAAGCGATCTCTGTACAACACTTGATGAACACTTGTGAGCCTGCCGTAGAATTCTGATTCAGTATCACCTAAATTTCCCAGCACACAAACCCCACTATTTTGGATTGTTAACTTATTATCTCGACTCTCGGCCAAAAACCTAACTCCATTCATAATACACCCGGAGTAGGTTTCAACACGGACGACCCCTAAAGCCAACTTCATTAACTGGCTGCTGTACAACGGCGAGTTATCCTCCCCCAACTGTCGCATCTGTTAAAGGACAATGTAATTGTTCTTGTTATGAAAACCATCACAAACAATCATTCACTCAAAATCATATTTTAATGATAATTACTTACATGTTCCTTGAACCATGCTGGAAACATTCTTTATGTTTTTTCTCGTACTCTGAGGAATAGAGGCGTTTCATTTCATCCTCACGCTCCTCGAGAAATGGCACGACTTCTTCGTAGTTGTTTAGTATGAGCCAGTGCATGTCGGCTTCTGAGAATTCACATGCAGCGGCTTTGCCAAACGGTCGCGTATTTTGAGAAAAAACAGAAACTGACGAGTCTTGTTCACCACTGTTGTCATTGCGTGGGAGCCGAATGAATGCGGTCTCAACATGACTGAGATACATTGCACAATAAGTCAGAGACTCATTTGACAGGACCCTCCCCGAATTTCACCCTTGAACTCGGGGTGATCCTGCTAGAATCCAATATCAAGGAAAATCCTACCGAAAATTCGGCAGAACCTCCCTTGAAATTGAACTAACCCTGGATTAACCCTTACTTAGAAAACCTGTAAAATACACTTCTAAACCAGCTCCTTTACCACAAGCAAGGGTCTCCGACCCGAAATCATAACAAAAGGAAACTAAGGTAACATTTTTGCTAATAAAAGTGTCATTTACACCGTTATAGTCCAACCATCTTAAATAGTGTAACTAAATAAGAACAACAGAGGAGAATTTACAAGTTTCAAAAGTATCTAGGATATCCTCGACGTATCACTGTTCGACCGCACCACCGCAGTTACCTGGGAGAAATTAAAAAAAACGACACAAGGTAAAAGTGAGACAACCCAGTGAGTGGACAAAAATAAAATAACCTTTACAATTAACCGAAAAATTTACACAAGGACCTCACAAAACTTTCCATGAAAACCCCCAGTTTTTGAAATAGATTTAATAATTTCCTTTAACAATCATTTACAATAGCTAGTAAAAATACTTTGCAATTTCTCATTTTAAAAGAACGGAAATTTCATCATGCAAAACCACAAGGTTGTCCCGCATAAGCAAAATCTTAAGATTTAAATCAAATATTTTATTCACTCCCAATTTCCCCGTATAGCCTGCCCTACATGCGCAGGGCCCATAGCCTGCCATACGCATGCAGGGCGATATCCTGCCGTACATGTGCAGAGCCGGAGTCTGTCATACACATGCAGGGCCAACAACCTGTCGTACGTGCACGCAGGGCCGCCCCCAAAGGGCAAAGCATCTCGGCACACGGCCCAAAGCCTATGTGTGTGCCGTGATGGGTCCCAAAGACCTATATAATTCCAATGTCCAGAACGGGTACTAAATGGGTACTTAATAAAATCCAAAACCATCTTTCCTCAATCATTCACATTGAAATGAATAATTCCATTTGAAAACTTTCTTAAAATTTTGGAGAAATCGATAATTGTTCCAGAAAACCTTACTTTAAATTGTTTTCACAGAACCTCAATCATAAATTGATAAAAATAAATATCAACCTGCGAACTCATCTAATAGCACTCCAAATCCCAAAATCAATATTGCTAATTGAAATTCATGATTAAGCAAAACATAAGAAAATAAATTCAATTTAAAAACTTAAGAAACTTAAATAAGACGAAGTCCACTCACTGTCAAGGAGTCTAGTCTCGTTCTCGGTTGGGTCGCCCTCAATCTCGGGTGTAGTCCCTATAAGAAAAAGATAAATACGCTATTAGTTCCCACATTTAAAGTGTCTGTCTATGACTATAATTTGGGGTTTCGTTAACCTCGGTTTTTTCTATACAACCTGAGTTAATAACCCGCCTAATAAAATTTCTAAAATCAACGATAATTTCCTAAATTTCGCGATTAAAGGGTCGGATTAATCTCAACTCCAATAAAGTGGTACTTTCCAACCCCAAATTCACAATTTCCCGCCTTTTCTTTCGAACCCATTAATCCAAACTCCGAATTAGGTTCCTAAGTGATGGGAATTGGTTAAAATATCGCTAAATCATGCCAAATCCCCAACCTTTCAATCAGCCACCCGAAATAGCCAAGTTCCTTCCCACCAATTTCCAATTTCTTCCCTTTTTCCTTAAAGCCCAAGGTTCTAAACCAAAATTAATATTTCCTAAGGTTGGAAATTAGTAAACCCGACCACAATTTCGCACCTCAAGCCACAAATTTCAGATTTTCCTATTTGGGGTTTAATTCCCAATTTTTCCCATGTCTAATTTGATCTCAATTAGCAGCCCAAAACCAAGATAATTAAATGACGGAAGAGAGAGGAAGGAAACCCACCTAAATGGGCAGAAGAGGAGCCGGAAAACTGGCCGAAAAAGCTGGAATAAGCAGCGGCTGGTGGCGTTCTCTCCGTGCAGCAGCGCGCGCAGGGCTGGTGGTTGGCGTCGTGGGTCGCGGCAGGCTGGCGTCGGCGGGAAGAAGTCTATCGGCGGCTGGGTGTTGGTCGGGAATAGCTGGATGGGGGAGGGGAGGGTGACTCGCGCATGAGAAGTGAGAAAGAAGGGGGTCTGCGGGCTGAGAAGGGGGAGAAAGAGAGAAAAAGAAGGGGGAGACGGTTCCAGAAAAATCAGGAATTTTTAAGGCTAAGTCTACCTTAATTACAATTTTGCCACTCATTTTACTCGTCCATAACTCACAAACCGTAACTCCGTTTGACGCATACTTCGTATCTACAAACTCGTGGAGCCGAGCTCTACTTAACCATGTCAAAGTCTACTCTAAGGGCCCTATAATTTAAAAAGTCAACTTTTGAGTCCTTTACCACGTACAAAATTTTCAAACCGTCCCTCCAAACGGGACATGCCGCATGTCTATTTTCTCGTAAGCCCGAGGCCTTCCTAACGAGCCCAAGGTCTTCCTAATGAGCCCAAGGTCAAGCATCAAATCTTATTCGAACTCAAAGTCAACTTTTGGCCCCAAAAACCATAAAAAAAATTTTTTACCTTACGGAGTACGGGTCGTTACATTGTTGCTTTGGTGGCTCATGGTGCTCGTTGATGGAAATAGGGAAGGAAGAATATGAAGAGAACAATGGATAATCTCAGGAATGCCTATTGGTGGAAATGATGGAGGAGACAGGAACTAGAGGAGCGTTTGGATGGCTGGATCCATTTAATTAGATGGTGTTCAATTAAATAAGATGGTTGGACCCACTTTAGGCTAACATGGCACTGATTTGGCAAAATGTCAGTTTTACTAAGCTCTTAATCTGTGAAAATACCAAAATGCCCATCCACGTAGGCGCTACATCAGTATTTTAATGGCAAAATGGATGGTAATAACGGAAATTAGGAATTGGGAGTCTTTTGTAAAGTTCAGGGGGCAAAGTGAGAATATTAAAGTTTAAGGAGGCAAAGTGAGAGAAAAGGTACTTTAGGGGGCATTTACACAAATAAGCTTATATATATTATATTATATTATATATTATATAAAATTTATATATATTTAATAAAAAAGTGTAAGACATTTCCTACACATGAATGCTGGGCTCAAACCCATGACCACTTGAGGAGAGTCAAAGTGTTAATGTCCACTATCCCACTTAGCCACTTGTGATATTCAACTATATGCAATATTTTTATAGGGTACTTGAAATATAATAATTTATAAAATTAATATATTTTATATATCATTCCTTTGGACTTGAAGATATTAGTTTAGGTCTGTATTTAAATATTATCAGTGCAAAAAATTCCAAAAGTTCTAAAAATATTACTAATTTATATATATATTTTTTATAATTTACTGTTTCTATATTGTAAAAATATTAGTAAAAGTCCAAATCTATAATGTAGAGTTTATATACTAAAATTATTATAGTATAGGTTTAATTTTTAAAGTATAAGGTTTCAAACTTTATGGTTTAAGGTATAAGGATATTGTGTAGAATACCAATTATAATCTATGAGAATAAGGTTATAGTGGGTAATACCAATTACGATATGTTTGGGATCCACTCTCCATTGTATCTTAATGATTAGAACCATTCATTTTTTAGGTATTTCCTTAAGGATCATCAACGCAAAAAATTAGGCAAATCAGTATTATTTGTTCATCTAAACTATGCAAACAAACAAATATCTTTAAATATTTTTATTACTAATCAAATGACAAAACAATTTCTGATTTGGATGATTTTTTGCATGAATAATCTTTAAATGATTCCTAAAACATAGACAGTTCTAATCATTGAATGGTGGGGTCAAGTTAAGATAATGTTCTCATTTATAGGTTATATATGGTTTATAGTTTAGGGTATTGGATATTAAACTCAAATTTGCCCAAACCCTAACCTGGCCAGACCGCAATTGTGAGACCCCATATTTTTGTTGGAGATTTAATTTAATTAATTATTTTTATAAAGTCTATTTGATAAATAAAATGTTTTTGATTCATTTTAATTTTTGTTTTAAATTAGTTTGACTCGAAAGTTGACCTTGTGTTTTATTAAGCTTTTGGTTTCAAACTAGGACTCGTTAGATAGGTCTTGAGGCCACAAGCCCATAGAATCGGAGCTACAGCTCGGTCTGACAAATTTTTGAAGAGAGGGCAGTTTTTTTTTTAANCTGACAAATTTGTGAAGAGAGGGCAGTTTTTTTTTTTTAAAACCAAGATATTTTGAAATTTAAAATCAATTTTAAATTAAAACAAAAACACTCTTTCTCCTCACTTTCACAGTTTCATGCACACTCTCTTTTCATTTTTTTCTTCTCTCTCTCATCTCTCTCGTGTCTCTCCTCCTTCTCTGCAACTCTCTCTTGGCCCTTTGATTGGTGAGTGTGGCGTCGTCCGACCATGGGTGGCAACAAGAGCAGAGGCCCCCTTTTGGTGGAAAACTAGACTAGATCGGACCCCTTTTGGCAGGGGAAATCCAAGCATACCCAATGCTAGCCTAGTTGAAACTAACAACTTAGGAGTTATATGATAAATACTCTGACCCATAAGATAATTTGGAGACCTTCTGATCATAAATGAGGCCATAATATGCCGTGCATTTATGACAACCTTGAAGGGAGGTGCATGAGTTTGGTTCAACAAACTTAACCCTAGAAGTATAGCAAGTTTTGATCAGTTAGCTAAGGCTTTCGAGGCTCAATTCATCGGAAGTAAGAAAACAAAGCGAGGTTCGAGCCACCTCATGTCAATCAAACAAGGAGAAAATGACTCTCCGCGAAGGTTTCTTCAAAGGTTCAATGTTGAGGCTTTAGAAGTGGAAGGAGTCCATAAGGAATCCATAATTCAAGCATTGATGAATGGATTGCAACCAACACAGTTCACTTACTCTTTGGGAAAAAAATAAACCAACGAGTATGAAAGAACTTTTGGAACGAGCAGAGAAACACATGAATACAGATGATCTTTTGAAGATCCAGAAAGCAAATACAAAAATGGTGAGTTACACTTGGAGCAGAAGATAAAAGAAAGAGAAATGAGGAAGAATAGAAACAGGGTGAAAGAAGAGTCCTTTTAGGCATTGGGGGCAGTCGTCCAAAAGGGTTGGTAAGTTGTTATGACTCATATACCCCACTTCGCATACCACAAGAACAAATCATGATGGAAATTTTGATAGTCAAATGCTGCTGAGGCCCAATAAAATGTCAACCGATCCAACCAAGAGGCCTTGAGACAATTATTGTAGATTCACCATGATAAGTCGCTTTCGTTTTGATTTTTTTTTCTTTATGTAACTTAGAATAGCCACAATGCAAAATAGGTACAGCAAGTCACTTTGTACAGCAAGTCACTTTTGTTTTGATTGTCATGATAGATTAAATGGAGACCTTATGAGAGGGTCTCACACCTTCTTCCACCAAATCATGCCAAGCAATTGGAAGTCTCCTTATCTCGGACAGTGATTCTTTGCTTTGAAAAGGTGGCATATCATCGACCAGATCTAAGTCCAAAGCAATTTGGCTTTAGGAAAATTGATACTAGTTGTCTACAAGTCCAGGTAGACTTGACTTCAAAGTAGAGAAGTGGGCAAGTTGATATAAATTGGGCCACTTATAAGTCGGGGAAGAAAGTGGACTATGTCAAATACGTTGAGGAATGGAGAAATAGGCATGGATCTTGTATAAAAAGGAAGGACAAGCTAAAGAACTTTCAAGTACACTTTTAGTTATTGTATCTATACAAATATTCTTTTCTTTGTCTTTTCACTCTTATATATTTTAATTTTCAATTACACTTTTAGTTATTGTATCTATGCTGAAATCTGAAGGTGAACAAGGCAAACATATATCGACAGTGCATCATGTACTAACATTTGTACTAATTTTTGAAAGCTATTGTATTGTACTTGTAGTTTGTGGGCTTGTACTAGCTGGTCATGCCTACAGATGAAACTGCGCCTAGAGAGGAAGAAGGTAGAGATGAAACTCTGCCCCAGACCCCTCAAACTAGAATTGATGCTAATTCATATGTCTTAAGCTACACCTGTCTTTTTTTCATTGCTTCCTATATTTTGTTTTCCCAATATAGAAAAATTTCTTGAACAATTTCCACAACTACATTCATTCATTAGTCATGTGGTTGATGTGTGTGCCGATGGAAATTGCGGTTATAGAGCCATTTCATCATTGATGGGTAACAAGGAGGATAATGGTTGGATAGAAGTATGCAGGGGTTTATTAGAAGAACTTAATTCTAATCTAGGTCATTATGCCCAATTTTTTGATATCAATACAATCAATGGATTTAGGAAGAGGTTGGATTACTTCGGTACACCTATGCCTGAGGAGCATTGGATGGTTATGCCTAGGATGGGTTATCTCATCTCATCTTATTATGGTGTTGTACTTGTGCTGCTATCAGTCAAGGATAAACTCACATTCTTGCCACTAAAATCCAAAGCACCGCTAAAAGAGATTATGATTGGATTATTAGCCAAACATTTTGTGCAGTTATAGATTGTATAGTTATGGTCTACCACAATAGGCTATACAGACGGTATAGGCAATCATCCAATGATCTATTTACTTCTTCTTATAGGTGTTTTGGGAGAAATCGAATCATCCAATTCCTCCTATAGCAACATTCTGTTATCGATATCCTTCTTTTTCAACGAACGATTGGAAGGATTGAGTACAATACTTCAAATCTATAATGCAGTATCCTTACCAAGATAGAGAGCCAATAGTGATCAGTAGTCCATTGAATTCCCATTGGCATACGTGCAGCAGTGATTGTTCCTTCTACTTTGTGGATGTTAAAAAATGTCTGGGCCAAAACCCGAAAAGCAATAAGGCCCAGTCCGAAATGACGGTATGAAAGCCCCAAATAACGCAAGTAAAAACCCAAAAGGCAAAGTATAGATTTAAGCCCGGAACAAAGGATAACCCCCCTCTTTAATTAAAATAATAGCCCATTTACCACCATAATACCACCCACGAAAAAAACCCTCGCGACCAGGCTCATTAAGAAGGATTAATGAGAAAAATAAAGGGGTGAACAACGGAAAGGCCCACTTTGCTATAAAAAGGTAATATACCTCCACGCAATGGGAAACGGAGACTGTGGAAAAGAGGAAGAAACATACTGAATCTTCACTTATTTTGGCATCGGAGTGTTTTTTGCAGGTACACCCCCCCTTCGCATTTGTGGACGACGACTGAAGATGGAATTTGGCTTCTCAAGGTGATCGTAAACAATTTTTGTTGACCAATTATCATTACTGGAGATTTTTGGCATCAACACATGGCGCCGTCTATGGGAAATCTGAATAAAAAGCCATTAGAGAAGCATGGGTGTCGTCTGCAACGGGGGCATTAACTATTAAATAAGGCTCCAATCAGAGAAGATTCTCAATTTCTATTTTGATAAATTGATCGAAATTTTGTGATTACATCCCTTTGACCTAACATATGACATTGGGCTTACGTCCTCGAAATAACTTTCATTATGCAAAAGTGTATTTCTTTATCATAAAATGATCATAATTGATTGAAATTTTGATTCAATTCATGGCCAGTGACATACCACCATTGCCGAGCTTAGCAACACAGGCTTGTAACTCAAGTGGGGGCATTAAAGTGTTGGTCCAATTGGCAGAGCCCAGCGGGTCTGAACTGAAAGAGATGAAATCTACGAAGTAATTGCTAACTGGTCTTTCTCCTCGTACTCCAATCGATAAGGCCAATGATTTAGAGGATACAATTCCTGGCCAATGACACACGGCCACTGCCAAAGCTCGCGACGAAGCCGCACAGCCTGCGCCTGTCATGCTGCCAAATCTCGTCGACAGTAAGGCTTGCTGCTGGGCCCTGCGATGCTTCGGCAGAAGAGGAACTCAACCTTCTAGCCTCGGCGAGCTCAACCCAGTTCTTCTGTTAGCTCCGAACTGGACCAGACGCAGCGATCAGATTTCGAGGGAGCTCCAGCCTTCGAGTCCTCGCAACAAGCTCAAACCACGACAGCGGCGACCTGAACGCGTGCTCCAGCATACCAGAACAGAACTGAACAGAAGCTCAACGAAGCTCTGACCCGCAGCGAGCTTTGATGTTCATGCTCGACCCCTGCCACGCACCATGACAGGTGAGGACAGGACCTGAACTAAGCCGCGACCTGCTAGTTTTGAGCTCCGAGCGCAACCCAGTGATCTGCGACCCGCTTTGGAGTTCGATATTGTCTACATAGGCACGACCAGATGATCGACTTCAACAAGGTACGAATCAAACCACTGCAACACACGTCTGGCCTGCGAGCTCCGAACGCCCCACTCCGAACCTCCGGCAAGCTCGACCCAGTTTTTCTGTAAGCTTCGAACTGGACCAGAACGCCCCACTCCGAACTTGAGGGAGCATGGCCTTCGAGCTCGACTCGCAACGAGTTCGATCCGAGCTCCAACCTGCGAGGAGATCGAGCCTGCGACCGCAATGCACCACAGACTCGCGAGCTCCGATCGTCGATCTCCAGCTCGACCAAACTTCGACTTCGACGA
>QANT01006976.1:0-16702 GCA_003254885.1 Purshia tridentata | reverse complement strand
ATTATTTGGACCTCAGTCTAAAAAATTGGATTTAACTTAATTTAAATTTCTATAAGGTTTTAGTCCGAATGACCCTTCAAAATTGGACCTATTTCTAATTATTCCTTTAAATTTTAAATTCTTAACTCATCTTCTCACCCCTCTCATATTTTTTATTTTTCAATTTTAACTTATAATGTACATACCATGATACCATCATATCAAAATCTTATTGCACCATTGACAACCAAATGCAAGTGGAGCTTATGAGAGTCCATTATAGAGACTACAATCAACATTTAAGAATTAAGGCCTACAATCTAAATTATTAGCTAACTTCTAATTTGAATAATGCGAATCTGCTCAGACTCCAACAAGGAACTTTTGTATTGATCCTAAATTTCAGATTAAGCCTACATCATTTCATGGTGGCCAAAATAATAAACATGTGAAAGCGATGTGAATTTTGTTTTATGAGTTTCAGAGGTATCATGATTTCAAGTTGGTGTCAAAGGAAAAAGAAAAGAGAGCAAGCAATGGTGTATGAGTGATTGATTGAAGAATCACCTATCTATATTGCTTATGGAATCTTGCTTGTGTGACCCCTCAATTGTTATAATATATTGTCCCCATCACATCTTTATCACTCAATTGGCATGTTGTTTCTGCTAATTTAAGAGAAATCCAAAACTAATTTTATGGACTGCTTGAATATAAAATCGTCTACATGCATTCTATTATTTATAATTAAAAGTTGTTTTTACCCAGCAAGAAATTAATTAGATGAGAATCTTATTCATAACCCATATAATAAATGATACAAAAGCTTTCTAACAATTATGTGACTGATGCATGAAGCAACTGCCACATGCATAACAATTATGAAATTTGTAGCTCAAATGTCATTTTCTCCCACCCAAAAGAGGCCAAAATAATTTGAAGATGGTCACAACAAGTCAATTCTCAGTTTGATTTCTTATGTGTGTTGAATTGTCTTTTCCGATAAGAACGGACAACCATCAATAATTATAGATGTAATTTAGAACCCCCACTTAATATAATTAGGAGCATTTGATGATCAACATCTGTTTAATGTTTATGGATTGGCTGAGAAAAAAATTGTAGAAGTAATTACAATTATTCTGTATAACTGATATATTGTTATGAAAATAAATAATTTGCATATTTTCTTAGGGAGGCTCCAATGTAGGATCCTACAAATAAGGTTATTTGTAAGATACCTCGTGGGGCCCACTTCCATGTAGTTTTTTAACAATCCGAACCGTCTATATTTTAGATCTCTATTAATAGATCATCCTTGCAAAAAATTAGCCAAATCGGAAATCATTTGCCCATATAACTTTGATCAACAAATATATGATTTTATCGAAAATTTTGATTCGTCTATTTGTTTGATCAAAGTTAGATAGGCAAATGATTTCCGATTTGGCTAATTTTTTGCAAGGATGATCTATTAATAGAGATCTAAAATATAGACGGTTCGGATTGTTGAAAAAAAATGGAAGTGGGCCCCACGAGGTATCCTACAAATAATTTTATTTGTAGGATCCTACATTGGAGCCTCCCCCGATAGTGTAATTTTATTTTTAGCTATTGATGATAACAAACGTAGAACGCTTTTTTATACTTATGTATGCAAACTTTTTTACACTTGAAATCGATAGGTGGTTTATATATATATATAATAATGTAAAATATAAAGTATTTTATTAATGAATATACTTTTTTATAAAAAAAATTTAATCATTAAATGATATGTATTTTTGGTTTAGTTAATTTATATCCAGATAGTATTCTATTTAGTAAGATACGAGCTGTACTACTACTAACACAATATTTAGTGAACCAATTTGATGATTGATTGTGAATGGCACCATCTCCCATATCCCATCAGATGGTCCTCCCATTGTTGATTGACATGTACTAAGCTTCAAAACAATTTACAGTTATAATAATTGTCGCTACAAGGCAGCTCCACATTGGCTGGTCCCCTCACCTCGTTATTGGCATTCTTGTTGGACTTTCATGCTCCGTTTGGGATTGCAGTGAAACACCCAAAAGCTGTAGTGAGTGATAATTCTATGTCACTCACAACAGTTTTGGTGTTTGATAAAAATTTAAAAACTGTAGTGACTCACAATTTGAGGTCACTCACTACAAAAACCCACTACAACTTCCTGTTTTTCAAAACTGTAGTGAGTGAAAGTTGTTGGCTCCCAAATTTAAATTTTTTTTGCCCACTATATCCTCAACGTTTTTACAAATTCAGAAAAAATATCCCAACATATTCTACCGTACATTTTTTATTTTCATTGTTCTTGATATTATTAATTATGATATTTTATTGGTACCATTAAAATTAAAATATTTCAACAAAAATAATATGCATACTTATTTAATAATTTTGTTTTGTGCACAAAAAATTATAAACTAGTAAAATGCCATTTTTTTTCTCCAAACAAATAAGTTAAAAACATTTTCAACATTATGTCTATTTTAGTAATTATAAACAGTCACAGCAATTTTGCATTACAATTTACCAAACACCTTCATTCTTCACAGCAGTTTTGAAAACATAGTTTACCAAACACTTAGCTGACTTTACTTCACAGCTGTTTTATTTCACAGCTGTTTTACTTCACAGTAATTGTATTTCACAGCAATACTAAGCCTCAGACCAACCAAGAAAAACGAAACAACGGGAGAGACATAAATATCAGCTCCCCATAATTTTTTTTGTCTATTAGCTTAAAAAATAAAAAACAAACAACTTTTAAAATAAAATCTCTCTGGTGTACTTGTACATTGCAGGCTTTATTTGAGATCATGAATATAAAAATTTTCGCACAAAAGTACTTCATGTTTATATTATTTTTTATTTAAGTTCTCAATTAAAAAAAATTGTACAGACGTATCTCTATTATCATTTTTTGACACTTGGATACCTTTATCAATGTTTTCGTCTGTCAGACCATTAATCACTGTTGACAAGGAGCGTTGGACTTCGTCTCTATTGGCCCAAGATGTTGTTCTTACTAAGAATGGGCTGGACCATTAAAAGAAAATCTTGGGTTGGTCTAATTCAATCTACAATCTTACTCATGGATCATAAATCATGGGTTGCTGCATAGTCCACTCACTAAATTTTTTAATAGTTTCCAATGAAATAGAGAGTACTTCACTAATAATAGAAAAAAAGAAGAGTAATGTCAGTGAGAAATTTTGAAAAAAAAAAAAAACGAGTATTATAAGTGAGAATTAATATTTTCCAATAGGGCACATCATCGGTTGCAGTTGGTTTGTCCGGTGGTAAAAATTCTAAGGGAAATAGGATTTGCTATTGAAATATTTTTCAATATGATGCAACATTATTTTCCTATCATAAATTAATAAAAACACTGCACGTCCATATTGTAATCAAGTCTAACGCAGAAGTCACCAAAAAATTCCACGAACTCCAGTGCTTTACTATTCCACGTACTTTCAGTGCTTTTTTTTTTTTTTTTCCAACTTATAGTTGCTGGGACACGAAATTTAAAAGAAAGAAGTTTATTGACACCTCTTGAGGTTAATTTGGATTTATTCTAGTCAAACCCATCAGGTTTCATTTATTCCACACCAAAACTATTAACTAGTATCAAAAGATCACTACAAGAAAAGTGAGCAATGCTTAATATTTTTTCAAACTAAATTCTAGTAAGTTGCAATTTCTCAAACTTATGGTCAACATACACTATTTTGCTATTGACTTTATGGTCAAATTTAAACAAATGTGGGTGAGGATAGCTCATCATGGGGTTACGAAATATTGTTACCAACCTATTAACACAAAAGGAACATATGGGTAACTAAAAAAAAATGTCAGTCAGATCCACTCTTAGGCCATTGCTGTAGAGTCACCAACGACATAATAGGGTCGGGGCTTTGTACAGCAACAATTAACAGCAGCTGGTGAGAGCCACCCCAACACCCTCTATTTGAGATGGGTTGCATAACATATTATATGCTCAAATTATCAACTAAGTCTATAGAGAAATTAACCCTTTCATGAAATATTTTACAAATTGTTCACAGTGAATCTTACATACTGCTTCACATACTGACATATATATGAAGTATCTTTTGGTTCAATTTTGAATTACCAGTTGATAAAACAGTTTTGATGTGTGAATGCAATTTAGATCACATGAAACAACAGTATTAGGTAACCAGCAACTTCTCCCAATTTAAAATGAATTAATTAAAGTCTTGTTTTTTTTTTTTGGTCGAAGAATTAAAATGAATTAAAGTCTTGTATTGCTAGGTTGTCATATCTATTAAAGTACAATTGTTGTATTATTATATTATTAGAAATTCGAATAAAAACATAAACTGTGGGATAAGATCATAAAAGTAAGACGATTATATTGACGTACGTAAGTTTCCAGGAAGAATAGCGGTTGTTTGAAAGATACTCGATCTACTACCATCCATGCACAATAATTTTTCCAAATTAAAGAACAGAAATGTTTGTCTTTAAGACTTACGCTCTATTTAATAATTTTGTTTGGTTTCTAAAGCATAAAATATATAGTTGAGAACCTGGCCTTCCCGCTTCACAAAGACATAAACCAGTTTATGTGAATTACAGAGCTGAGCTGATCAACCAAACATGGTGGATGGAGAGTCACAGAAGCCCCATGTTGCCGTTTTAGCGAGTCCAGGCATGGGTCACGTGACCCCTCTCCTCGAGTTAGCCAAACGACTCGTCGTTGACCACGGTTTCCACGTCACCTTCCTCGTCATCCTCACCGATGCACCTCCAGTCCAGATCCAGCTCCTCAATAACAACCCCACCCTCCCTCCCGACCTAAAGGTCATCGACCTCCCCCGAGTTGACGTGGCAAAACTAAAAGGCAACGTCTCAATTCGTATCGTACAAATTGTCCGAGAGAGCCTTCGCTCTTTACCCTCGGTGCTAACTAACTTACACTCGCTCAAAGCTCTCATCGTCGATCCATTTTGCATCACAGCTCTCGAAATAGCCGCCGAGCAGTCCATCGCAACGTACGTTTTCTTGACGTCCTCGGCTTCGTTTCTGGCGTTGGCCATGTACTTTCCCATGCTCAACGCAGAGGTCGAGGGCGATTACTTTAAAATCGGCAATCAGGTTTGCGTTCCCGGTTGCAAGCCCTTGTGGCTTGAGGATCTTATCCCTGGAGTTTTGATGCCTGAAGTTTTAGGTCTATGCAACCGTTTGCCGCTGGTCAAGGGCATTATCGTAAATACATGGGAAGAACTCGAGCCAGTCAGTCTCCGAGCTATAAGAGAGAACGCTTTCTTTCTTCATCTACCGGCGCCGCCTGTTTATCCAATTGGGCCGTTGACCAAATGTGACGAACCGGTGACGTCATTAATGGAATCGAATCTGCTGAATTGGCTTGACGAGCAGCCGCCCGATTCGGTGGTTTACGTGTCGTTTGGAAGCGGAGGGAGTCTGTCGGCGGAGCAGACGAGTGAGTTGGCTTTGGGCTTGGAACGGAGCGAAAAAAGATTCGTCTGGGTCGCACGACCGCCCAGCGAAGCCAATGCGTTCGAAAACTTTTTTAAAGCTGGCTGTGACGTGGACGATCCGGGGTTGTTTTTGCCAGACGGGTTCTTGGAACGGACACGTGGGGTGGGGATGGTGACGGTGTCTTGGGCCCCACAAGTGAGGGTGCTGAGTCATCCGTCGGTGGGCGGGTTTGTGACACACTGTGGGTGGAACTCTGTGTTGGAGAGCATAGGACAAGGGGTGGCGATGATTGCGTGGCCGCTGTACGCTGAGCAGAGAATGAATGCGAGGATGTTGGTGGATATGGGAGTGGGTGTTTGGGCAGAAGTTGATGAAGGGAGGCGAGTGGTGGGACGATGTGAGGTTGAGAGGGTGGTGAGGATGGTGATGGAGACTGAACAAGGGGAAACCATGAGGCGTAGGGTTAGAGTGCTCCAAGGCACTGCCACCAAACCTAATGGATCGCTCCTTCACTTGGCAAAGGAATGGAGGGCACTAGCCACACTTTGATGTTTTTATTATGCCATGTGGTTTATGGCCCACCAATGACTTGCAGTGTGCAATCAAATATTTGGCCCACTAGTTTCTAAAGTATTGCATGCTTATGAGTAGACATAAGCTAATGAACCAATAAGGTTTGTCGCAATAATTTATTCACCATTGCATGCACACTCTGTTTTTTTTTTTTGTTGAAATATTGCACACTTTTTTTGTTCATGAATAAAATATTGCAAACTTGTACGTTGATTATTTCGAATCCTTTATTTTAATCTCCTTGTTTGTTTGTTTGTACTTTGTGCGATTGTTGGGCTGATTGTTTCACTTTCATCATAAATGTTTGGTTTGTATCTCCTCTTTGGTGCTTATTAAATTTTATTTACCAAAAGAAAAAACTTTATTAAATAGATTCGAATATGTGACAGTGAAACTGACACCATTAAGACCAACTGGATGCAGAGCTCCTTGTCTAGGATCTCAACATTTATGGTCAATGCCGACAAAGAGCTATAGAGCTCATCAGCTCACGTGCTTTTATCAAAGCACATTTCTTAAGTTAATAGAGTATGTCATGATATTTGTGCAACATTTTCATGTTTTATCGTCTTAATACTTCCATATATGTATAGGCTATATATAGCCCATGTTCTTTTAGCACTGACGGTACGTATATCCTTTTTCAGTTTTCTTTTCATTCTTTTTTTCCGGTTCTGTGACTTGGTCCTCTGCCAACCTGCAGAAAGAATAGGTATATAGTTCTTTCTAAAATTTATTCAATTACAAAGGTCAGTGATTGATCCGAGCTTTCAAGTTACAGAGCCCACAATATATTATGTCGAATACATATAAAGTTTATTCCAAATTGGTAAAAATTAATGTAGGTGAAATCATAAAACCAGTCATTAATTCTAACTGGTTTTTGGTATGTCATGCTAGCTAATCCTGCATATTTATTGGCAACTTGGTTGGAATCTTTGTGTATCTCGATATATATAGTCATTTGCTGATTTTAATGTTTGTTTCAAAGCTGTAAAAAGTGTTGGCAAGTTAGAGAATCTCCAACAAATTTTTTAAATAAAGAGGGAACATTATTTTGGGTTTCAAAAAACTTTTCAGAATAAATAAGGGCAAAGAACTTTCCAAATCAATAATCTATGAACTCCTTAGCTGGCTCCTGAGAGCTACTGCTTGTTTATATAAATATAAAAAAGGGCAGGTAGAGTAGTAGTTTACCAACTCCAAGGGCCCAAGAAAATTAACGTGCAGATCAATCAAAAGTTAAAATGAGACTCGAAATATGTCTTTCACCTAAACCCTCTCTTTGCTGATTAGCTGCATCTGCCAAGAAAATCCTCTAGAAACCAAGTCTATGGGTTTTAACCCAATCAGTTTTCATTCTTACAAAATAAGGGCCTAAGACCCAGCCTAGCAGATGTTTAGCAAAAAACTCTTGCTGACATGTAGTGTTTAAGCCATAAGATCAAATGGGTGATCAAGTAAGATTAACCCAATAAATTTGTTTAAAAAAAGCTCTGTCCCATCTCTGGGAAGAGGAACTCTTCGTCCTCATCTTATAAATTCATTTCCCTTTTTTAATTTTTTTATTTTATCTTTAATTTAATTTTTTTTGTTTATTCATATAGGCAGATGCTTCAACTGTTGGGCGACGCGAGAAAGCGAGTCGTAAGAAGATCCACCAGTCTTCATCGCGTGGACCGCACTTTGTTTGAGCTGCTTAGCTTTAGCTCTCATTGCCTTCCCTTCCTCACCTTCCATTAACAACCTTACCACCCTCTCAATCTCCTTCCTTCCAATAACTTGCTTCCCTTCTTCCTTCACCGGCTTAAAGGCAACCCTAACCTCCTCAGCCAGCATCGTCGCGTTCATTTTCTGCTCCGCGTACAGCGGCCACGCTATCATCGGCACCCCGTACCTCATGCTCTCCAACGTTGAGTTCCACCCGCAGTGAGACAGAAACCCACCGGTCGACGAGTGGCGGAGCATTGCCACCTGGCAGGCCCAAGTGGGAACCACAAGGCCCAATCCACGTGTCCTCTCCAAGAAACCCTCTGGCAAATAAGCCTCTGGATCCTCCTTCCCATCCCCTCCCACGTTAGAGATGATTCCAGACGAGGTTGGCTTCCGCAGCACCCATATGAATCTTTGCCGACTCAGTTCTACACCCCATGCAAACTCGGTGAGTTGCTCCGCGGTTAAAGTGCCACCACTTCCGAGTGCGATGAAAATCACCGAATCCGGCGGTTGCTGGTCCAGCCAGGCCAGGCATTCGGAGTCAACCTTGGTCGAGGGTTCGACGTCCTCTTTAATCAACGGTCCAATGGGGTGAACCGGGGGAGTTGGGATTTGCTGGTAAAACGGGTTTTCTTTAATGGCTCGAATCGGGACCGGTTCGAGGTCCTTCCAGGAGTTCAAGAACATCCCGGCCGCCATGGGCAACCGGCTGAGGTGGAAAATGAGCCATTTGTAGTCGTCGTTCTTGCGGTTGCAGACCTGGTCGAGAAGGTCCTCAGTTCGGACGGGCGAGCAACCCGGGACCTGAACCGGTTCAGGAAGGTGCGAGAATTCGCCCTCCACGTCACGGTCGAGTTTGGGAAGGTACAAGGAGAAGGCGCAAAAGGCAGCGGAGGGAGTAAAGAAAGTGTAGGCTGGGATGGAGAGTTGCTTGCAGACTTCGAAAGCTTGAGTGCAAAACAAGTCCACGATGAGAGCTTTGGGCTTGGGCTGGGGCAGCTCGATTAGGACAGACTTTAGGCAGCGGAGGCTTTGGTCGATCATGACACTGAAACGGTGGAAGCCCTGAAATTCGGGGGACAGGTCAGTCGGAGGAGGAGGGAGGTCGATGACGTGGAGGGCGGAGGGGAGGGTGGGGGAGTGGAGGAGGGCAGTTTGGGCGGCGGAGGCATTGGTGGTAGTGATGTTAAGGAAGCTGACGTGGAAACCATGGTGGATGACGAGGCGCTTGGAGAGCTCCAGGAGGGGGACAATGTGGCCCACTCCCGGGCATGTTAGGACTGCAACATGAGGCTTCATGGTATCAACTGATGATTCACTCACAATGCCTGCAACCATGCTGTGCTTTCTCATTTGATAATGTCCCTGTGCAATTCAGGAATTTATATTATTACAAAAAGTATTGTGGTGAATAGATTATATTTTATAAATATACCCCTATGCATGATCTTTTTGTCAAGTTTATATTATATGGATTTGAGAAACGCAAAGACAGTGATCACCATACTTAAGGCTGTTCAGAGTGTGAAGAAATAAAGCACGTTTCTAGTCGTTTTTCATGTTTGCATTTTTATTTATAATTCTTGTATATGTAATCGTGCATTGGATTGTCGTGTTCGAACCAATTAATGTGGGGAGATTGTCCTACTTAATCGTGCACTGTAATTCTTTCTAGTACCTTGCACAAGAGCTTTGTTTCTTCTTGTTTGTCTGTGGAAACTGGGTTTTGAAAAAAAAGGCTTTAAAAGCTTGGCTTTGTTGAAAAAGTCGAGGTGAAGGCCCTTTAAGAGAGGCAAGTAGGTCAATTCAGCCCAACTTTCACTCTTAGAAACCAATAAGCAAGGCCCAGCCCAACAAATGCTTAACTTATGGACCGAGTCATATAGCCGACTAGCCGTTGGATGCCCACCACACTACTCCTCCTTTTTGGTGAGGGACTTTGGATTCTTTTACTCAACGGTAAGGAACCTCCCACCAAAGCCATATCCAACACGTAACACATATTGCAATTTACATGGTGACATTAACAACTGACTGCGACCCACAGCCTAAGCTTTGGTTGTTCCTCCAACCGCCACCACCGCCTCGTCCGAGGTCACTTCTTCACTTTGAACACCCAAATTACCACAAATACCCTTCTATTTTTATTTATTTATGTTCATTATTGTACTTAAATTACCCGTCAAGTGAGGTCAATTTACCTTCAATTACTTCTTTCTTTTAACATGTCAACCAACATTAAAACCAACGAAGAAGATGTCATGCCTTAGATGAGTGGAATTGAAGAGGATATACTAATTATGAGTCATAATATTAGCAAAGACAGAAGTCCTTACGAATAAATAATTCCTTTGGTCATTTAACATTTTTGGAGAAGAAATAGAATTTTGGTGAATTATTTGTGAATCAAAATTTCCCTAATATGCTAATACAGGCAATAAGTACCCAAAATAATTCATTTATTTACAATTAGATTTAGAATATCGAAGCACGTTCAACTTTGAAGCAACCTCTAGTGAGTGATTCTCCAAAAAAAGAACAGTTGCTGCAATTTCAGGGTACTATGCATGGGTAAATTGGGTATTTAGGGGCAATTTCCGTATCGCTTTCAAAACCAAAACGATAATAGGTCACCGACACGCAAGCACTGTTACCGGCTGTTATTGGTACGTTACCTATTCCGGCTTTAGCGTTTTTATTATTAAATCCGCCAAAAACAGACTGATGTTTAGTCACTTTGCGTCCTCTCCTCTCAGTTCTGTCCACTCCTCACCTCCTCTGTTTCTCCTCTCTGCTTCAAAACTCCAACTCCTCCACAATTATCACCCAAATTGTTACCATTTTACCCTCCACTAGCACCCTAATTTCTTCTTGAACGACCATCTGGTTCAAAACACACAACGCAAGAGTAAACTCTCACCTTGACAGAAATTCAGCTGAAGCGTCGTCATTTTGAGCTTAAAATCAAACACAGCAGAGCTCCCGTTTGAAATTAACTATGGCAATGTCCGTCACTACCAAGCTTCAATCTCCGATTTGTGAGCCTCGGGCGGTGCTCGGACCCGGGGGGAACAGAGTTAGGGTTTCTGAGGGACCGAAAGGCAAAAACGAGGGCTTGAAGAAGCCACCGCCGCAGAGGCTGAGAAAACCTGTATCGGAAATGCCGGAGTCGGTTGTACGGAACAACGTTTCGGTGGACAGCGCGTGCTCTTCGGACACCTCGTCAACTGGTTCGTCTGCGAAAACGGCGAGTTCGAGAGGGATTTTACGGCATAAGAGCTCGAGGCCTGCCAAGGTTGTTTCGGACTATGCCGAGGTTGTGAAGCCGGAGGGTCCACCTAAACGGTGTGATTGGATTACACCGAACTCAGGTAAACGAGCTGTGCTTTTGTTAATGTTTGGCTGCCGCAAAATTAAACCCCATTTTGCTTGAAAAAAAAAAAAGGAAAATATATAAAGTGTGTTTATATTTGCTTTAAATTGATAATTGGGTTTGGGGGTAGGAGTAGAGTACAGTGTAAGACACATAGAATTGAGAATTGAGAAAGACAAGGCTATGATTGAGGTGTATATATGATTGTTTGGCATGGCTTAATTTCTCGACAGACCCACTTTATACTTGCTTCCACGATGAAGAATGGGGAGTTCCAGTTCATGATGATAGGAAGCTGTTTGAACTGCTCGTCCTCTCGCAAGCTCTAGCCGAACTCAGTTGGCCAGAAATTCTAAACAAGAGAGACATATTCAGGTCTGCTTGTTTTTCATTCCACTGATAATTTAAGCTTCGCAACGAAATGTATACTTATAGGTTTAAGCTGTGTTTGGCAGGAAACTCTTTGACAATTTTGATCCATCATCCATTGCACAGTTTGATGAGAAGAAGTTACTGTCTCTCAAAGTAAATGGCATTCCATTGCTATCCGAACAAAAGCTTCGTGCAATTGTGGGAAATGCCACCCAAATGCTGAAGGTAATCAACATTCAGTCAGTGCATTATCTCTATGCAATCATCCTGCCTTGAACTACTTGTCAATATAATAGGTTTCCTTGTGATTTACTCATTTGCAGGTTCGACAGCAGTTTGGCTCCTTCAGTAACTACTGCTGGAGCTTTGTGAACCACAAGCCCATAAGAACTGGAGTTCGTTATGGACGTCAAATTCCAGTGAAGTCCCCAAAAGCTGAACTCATAAGCAAAGATTTGATGAAGAGAGGCTTCCGTTGTGTCGGGCCAACTGTCATTTACTCATTCATGCAAGTGGCCGGGATCGTGAACGATCATCTCGTAACATGCTTCAGATACAAAGACTGCGATGCAAATGTCAAAATGGACATGAAACATAAGAATGAGAAGGAGACAGAAAAGGTACTAAACTAAAGTGAGGTTAACTTTGTTACTAATCACACAAATTTTAGAAATCATGGAGACAGAAAAGGTACTAAACTAAAGTGAGGTTATGGAGATGTTTTCCAATGATCCAATGACTAGGTTGAACTTTGTTACTAATCACACAAATTTTAGAAATCACTAGAAGTTGAAAAGCAGATATTTTATTGTGGCCGGCTAATGTTTTCCTACTTACAATATTCTAGTTGCGTGCCTTTTCTCATGTGACCGTGTCGTTAAACTGACCACAAAGTATTGGATCTATTGGATATGTAGATGTTGTTAGATCCGTTGTCGTCTTAGAACGCTTGTAGAGATGATTGTGAATTGTTGAACTTGCTGTGTTTTATCGTCATTTGGTATCCTGTAATAGAATATTATAATAGAAAAGCCTATATATGTGATTATAATGTTTGGTGAATTCTGTCCAATATTTTATTCAACGATGTTACAGAATACAAACACCATCATTTGGGTTGGGTCTTGCATAAGAAAACAAAACCATATATGCATAAGAAGAAAGAAGTTGCAAATTAAATTTTCCAATGTACAGCATTCCCATTTTCCTGTGGTTTTTCTGAGTCTACAATGGTGGACGAAAAAACTGGTAATTTGAACAAGAAATGGTACACAATATCTACGCAATGCTTGCTAAAACATCCCAACAATTCGAATTGAGAAAGAAGGAATAAAATAAGACTTAAAATCTAACCAAAATACAGTTGGAGATACGCAATTCCACCCAGAAAGGGTTGTGCCAGACAAACCTCTTTTCTTCTTAACTTTCACAACTCAACTCACATATGCATTCCCTGATAGAAACTTAACTTGGAGCCTTGCCACTTCCAAGTGTGAGCTCCAAATCATCCAATTCCACTCCCACCTCATGAATCTTCTCTCCAACCCACGGCTTCACCTGTCCTCCCCCAAATTCAAACTCCGGTCCTCTCCCCATCTCCGGCACTGCGTTCGGGGGCAAATTAGGCTGGGCAACAGGCTTCGCGAGATTAAATGTCGGAGAGGTTGGCATTGCTGACAAAGAGGGTGCAAATTTATGGAAGCTGACCCATTGGCCGGAATCAACAGTGGAAGTATCAGACTCGTCACATTCGAAAATTGTGGCAGGAGCACGAAGTTGGTGATGGTGACGAGTGGGACTAGCCGGGGCAGAGACAGCATAAAAAGGGTACATGGACTCTTTGGCAATGGAGTCCCAGTTGGGAATCGGCTTGGGATTTCTCGTCGGGGACGAGAGCGGAGGGGTCACCGGGGCACTGTTTGAGATTCGGAGAGGAGGAAGAGACGAAGGAATGAGGTTCGATGTATTGGTGGTGGCATCAAAGCGACAAGGGCTGGGAAAGGAAGAGGAGGAAGGACTGGCTTGGTAGGATGGGATTGGGCTTGGGAAGGATGAAGACAATGGACATGGGTTTACCTTCTCACTTGGTGGTGGCTTGCATCCCTGTACAAAACGACCACACTAATTAATCGCTTTGCTTAAGCAGCTTCTGAATTTAGATTTAAGCAGCAAAATCCATTTCCATTGGAAATCTATGAGAAAACAAGCTCGATCCAAATTATAAGACTATAAAACAAGTTTCTTTATTCTTTTTTTTTATATAGAACAAACAATGCAAAGCACTTGCAGAGTTAGAGGTTCAAGTGCAGCGTAGATCTATGAGAAAATAAAACAAAATTGAAGAAGTGTAGAAAAATGAAGGAGACCCTGCGATAGGTAGTGCCGTCTTCTTCGACGGTCCAACCAGCTTGGACGCAGAGAGCCTTCAAGACCTCGTTGTTGTCGCAGTGCTTGGGCAAGTTCAAGCTGCCCTGAGCTCGAAGCCCCGCGAATATCTTCGCCGCTATGGCTCTCCTCCTCCTCTCCCTCCTCCTGTTGTTCTCTCTCTCCCTCCACGACGGCTTCCTCCGCGCCGCCGTCGACGCCGACGTCGCTCCATCTGACGTCATTCTAATCTCCGACAACAACTACTCCCTGGCTGGCGCTGTGGGGAAAAGTAGAGCTCTGTGTGTGTATGTGGTGCGTTGCAGGGGATTTAAGCCCAGCCCAGGCTGGCAGCAGAATCAGAGATGGAGATGCGTGTGTTCACGAGGATTGCGCTTTCGCTTTTCCGCTGGATGTGTAGAAGAACCTTCCTCTCATTGTCCGCAAAAATAATATAAAAGCTCATTTCGGACATGTTAATATGTGTCGCGTGTGCACCGCTTTCAGACCTTCTTTTGTCATAGACTCATTGAGATTTGAGACATATAACATGTTCTGGTCGTTCATTTAGGACCGTTGGATTAGGATCATGGCAATGTGGAGGATCTTCAGGACCGACCTTATCTAATAATACAAACAAAATGAATGAAAGAAAGGCTTTCAAGAAAAACAAAATGGTGTTCAAAGTTTCTGTTCCAAACAATTTTCGGAAAACCAAATTAACTTTAACAGTTTTCAAGGATTACTTGCCTATAATATCCATCATCAGGTTCAATGGTGACCTCAAAGTTCATCACATTATCTTGTCCATTGGGGAATGATATGCTACATGATTCTGGCAGGTTCAACTCACTTATTTATATGATTATATCTACAAGAAAGAATAATAAAAAATGCAAAATATCATAGTCAGATCTGAAGATAAATAGACAACAAAATAACACATTTCAAAGACTAGAAGAAGGAATCAAATAAATACCACATTACAAGATTGATAGTTTGGTCATAAAAGGGCAAAGGAACGAGTTTGAAGATATAATGGAAACAACACAATAAAGCCAACAGAGACATAAATAACCTGATCATTGCTGCATTATCAGCAACTTGCTGTTGCTTTTCCTTCACTTTAAATAAGTGATCATCGTTTCTGTAATGAAGAATGGATAACAAAGTTTAGACCACAACAGTCTATAGAAATGCAACAAATAATCTCCTAAGGAAGACTTTGCGATCCACATTACATACAAGACAAGCCTACCTTATTACCAATAATTTTTCACAAATAAAATTTTAATTGCCGTAGCCCAAATTTTAGAGCTTAGTTAAAAATAAACGGCATTTATAATTTTTATTTTAGGACTAATAATTCTTCAACTACAATATCAAATGAAAACAAATGCCATTCAACGACCATAAAACATGGTTTCGGAGAATAAAAACTGATAATTGTCGATCATGAGCACAGTGTAGGGCTTCTGAGGAGAATTAGTTATGGGCAAGACAACAAAGAAAAATTAAGAAAGAGAAGCTAACCTGCTCGATGAAAGGCCACTTAAAAGCAAAGAGAAAGATGGAGGGAGAGCTAATTTTAATGAGATAAAAATAAGATGACCTTGATTGGTTTCATTGGTCATCCGCCAGCCTTCTCTTCTCTGAGGGACCAACAATCAAAAGAAGTAAGAACCAAGCCCATCATTTTTAACGACATGCCGTTTGTTGTGTTTAATTGTTAAAAGATTTATTACAGCCAAAAAAATTCAACGCCGTTGCCGGGGATCGAACCCGGGTCACCCGCGTGACAGGCGGGAATACTTACCACTATACTACAACGACTTGATGCCTTTCTAACAAATATTTATATATATAATTGAACCAGTATGTTTTTGGTCACATGCTAAGCTGGAGAGTAAGGGCAGACCTAGTATGTACACAAAATCAAAGATGTAGGTTAGGGTTGATTTGGGAAAGGGATAAAAAATTCCCCCTTCTTATCTGATTTATGTCAAAACAAAAAAATATTTAGGGTTAATTACATTTTTGGTCCTTGTGTTTTACACGAAAAACAAATTTTGTCCTTGTGGTTTCAAAATTCTAATTTTGATCCTTGGGTTTTCGTTCATTAATAATTTTGATCCTTCAGTGGTATTTTGTAAATTACATGTATTTATCTATATATATAAAGCCATAAGAAGAGTAAAATGGTTAAATTTATGAATTTCAAAAATACCCCACTTAAAAAATAGGTATTCATAATATTATTTATTAATAAAAGACAAAAATGTAAAATAGAATAATTAAAATTAAAAAAAACAAAAAAATAGTATTACACTCTTATTTTTAACAACTCACTTCCACACAACTATTATTTTAAGACAAATAAATTATTAAAATTTTTAATTAAATATTTAGAAAACGCGCAACACTCGTGGCAAGGGACTAGTATATATAATATGAGAATGAAGAGGAAGGTTAAACATTCAAAAATCCTCAAGAGACTAGTATATATAATGGGAGAATGAAGAGAAAGGTTAAATATTCAAAAATCTAACATTGTCTTTTGTTAATTAAAAGATTAAAATCAAACAACTTAATATTTTGAGAGTAAAATAATAAAATATAATAATTAGAATTGAAAAATAAAATGAAATAAAAAATCACACCTCTCCTTATTTTTAGCAACTCATTTACCCCCACTAATTTTTTTGTAGGAAGAATAATTTCTTTTTTAAAAAAATTCTATTTAAAAAAGGTCAAAAAAATATATAAATATTTATGGATGAAAATTGCAAATGGACAAAAACTCAAGGATC
>QANT01006970.1:0-34772 GCA_003254885.1 Purshia tridentata | reverse complement strand
AATTTCCGTATTTTACTAATAATTTCCGTCATTTCCGTTTAATTTCTGTCGAAATTTAAAATTTCCCGAAATTTTCGTTGAAATTTCCATCGAAAATTTCCACAAAACCGAAATTTAAATCCTTGCACATAAGTGGAAATGTGGAATTAAGTTAATGCGCTTAAATTGCTTGGCAATTATAGAGTGCACGAAACGCGCCTGGATGATTTAACCAAACATAGATATCTCCAGCTTATCTGCTTTGTACTGACTCTCTCTCTCTCTCTTCTCTCTACTGGGTAAGGCACACGTGTGATAGTCTAATACGGTAGCACCTCATTAAATTTCCACTGGATTAATAATTGTGACGTTTTAGTCGGTAGGGCAATAGGTTAAACTGGGGTTAACATTACCTAGAATAAAACTATACAATAAAATTACATTAGCTAAAGCCTATGCAGCCCTTATTGTAGATTCGCCCCTTATTTTAGTATTGACTAAATAACAACATTTGTGTTTTAAAATCATACAAACGGACGCATACCCTACCTTTTCTATCATCTCATCACATTAGCTACACATTTCTTGTTGTGCAGCTCAATATAAGTTATAGGTGTAATAAAATTAGAAAGATAACATGATATAATATATAATAAATGAGTAATTTAATTGAATAATAAATGGGTATTTTTGTCTGAAAAATAAAAAGGGTTATGAAAATTTGTTTTGAGAGGGTAGGGTCAAAAAAGCTTATTTGATAATAAAACAGGTTATTCAATTAATTTACCCATGATATAAAAATAAGTTAGGTTATTCACGAACTGGACAATATTTTTTTTTAATTTTTTTTTATAGTATGTATGAATGCCATATAAATTATTACATAAATTGGTATTAAATTATGATATAAAAATGTAGTAAATGTAAGAGATAATTACTAATAACTCCAATTTGGGCCACCTAATCCCTCTAAAGTCTACCTTTTTTTTTAGCTTCCCAGTTGGTCCACTTTAATTAGATCCGGCCCACATTTTATTTTGTCCGGTCCATGTTTTAATTTTCTTGNTTTATTTTGTCCGGTCCATGTTTTAATTTTCTTGCACAACTCCGTTTATCTCTCCGTCTCTCTCCCATCACTTTCTCTCTTCACTCAAGCACATTCTCCTCTCATTTCTCATTCTCTCTATTCTCTCTTTAACAGTCACTCTCTCTCTCTTGAATGCATCGTCGTCGGCCATAGATGGCAGTGAGACCCACCTCCGTGTTCGCATCTTCCTCCTATTCCTTCCCATGGTCTCTGATCATTTATTCACTCACCGACGAAGACAGATCCAAGCGAAAGCCGATAGTCAATTCTAGCAGTGATCTACTTCTTCCGACCACGATGAGGCACCAAACCTATTGGGTTTTGTTCTTCTCGTCATTCTGAACATGAAGGTACCTTCCAATTGCCCATCCATCCATCCACGACGGCGAATCGGCGGCGGAGGAGGTTCGTTCTTAAGTTACTCAATCTTGTATTTTGGTTTATTTTTTCTTAATTAAATCAATATCTATTTATTAATTTTTTTAATTTTTTTTATGTTGAAGGTCATATAAACCACTCTATTTTTTGGAAAAATCTGACCTCTACTCGAGTAAGTTTTTTTTGACTCAAAATATTTAGATTGAATTATGGTTTGAGATTTTTTTTGTTTAGTGAATGATGAAATGTAATGGGTAGGAAATAGGAAGGAGGTGGGGAGCCTCCAAAGGTTTTATTAGAATCGGCAATTGAAAAGTAATTTGGTTCGTTTGAAAAGTTGATTGAGAAAGTGAACGCAGAAGGTGCTACTTTTTGCAAGATTTTGGTTGGGTGGTAGGTCTTTTGCCATTTCTTTGCATTAATGTGCATATGTATAGGTTTTTCATGGTTATATCTCATAAATTCAATTAAAGAATTTTTGGATGGTGCATATTAGAGTTTCAGTCATGTATTTTGATGACGATATTTGCATATGTAAAGCTTTCTGCATAGTTCCCCATGATTCTTTCTGGTTCAATTAATATTTTTGCTCACTCTTAGGAGACAATAGCTTATGTTCATATAAATTTTTTAAGTCAGCAGTCAGCTGTAATTTGGTATATAATTGACCAAGTTTCACTGGTTTTGGCTTTTATAGAAACATTTCAGATATGTTTTGAAAAGTAATATCCACACGCCAGGTTTTTTCACTGTATCAGGGTCTCGAAACAAAAACTTGAACTACTTTAGTGCTCAGTTTGTTTACTTTTATAGGTATAGCTACTTCAAAAGACTACATTTGGGAAAAAAAAAAAAAAGGTGCTAAAATCAATAGGAACATAAGCAAACTTGATCCTTTCTGCTGTTGCTGGGGCTTGCATAGCCATTGTATATGTAATGAAATTTTGGCAGCTTGGCTGTCTCTTTATATGTATATTTAATAATTTCTTGTCGGGATCAATGATGTGTATATTTGTATGTTCAATTTGTAAGTATTGAATTCTAAGTAACAATACCTGATTGTTACTGTCCGATAATAGCAATAAGGTGATTGCTACTATCCGACAGTAACAATAAGATGATTGCTACTATACCACAGTAACAATAGGGTAATTGCTACTGTCCGACATTAACAATAGGGTGATTGCTACTGTCCGACAATAACAATAACAATAACAATAACAAATACTCTAGATATAAGAAAAAAAAAAAAAAAGCTTCATTTTTTTTGTTTTAAGCTATTTTTTATGTGTTTTTACAAAAAAAAATATAATTTTGAGTGTTTTTGCACAGTAAGAATTGTAACTGGCAGATAGTAACCATTTACAAAGTACTGTAGCCTGCTACAGTAACGCTGCTACAGTACTGTAGCACCTGATCTTTATAAAGTGGACCGGCAGAATTATGCATTTTCGTGTTTGGCCTTAATTAATAGCAAAAGTACTCAAATGGACTTATCAAAAAAAACTCCTAAGTGTAATATTACTGAGATCATAATTACAAAAATAATTAAATTGAGGAATGAGGACAATATTATTATCAGATAAGAATTTGTAATAGACCTATACTAATCCGCTACCCAACACAATTCGGTTGTAACACAACTTATTCAAGGTGGAAGCACATGCCAAAAATCACATTAGTTTTTTTTTGTTACAACATTAGCTAATAATTGTAGAATAATATATAGTTGCTAACCATAGTATTAGAGATATTAATGGAAGCATACTAGCATATAAAAATAGAATCCCAACGGCACTGTTTTTATGTTCTTTTAATTGTTGAACAAGGAACCCAATCCATTTTTTTATTATTTTCCCAAAAAAATATAATTTTTTGATTGACAATTTGACACACAATGTAACTATGGAAGTCAGTGACCACCTAATCAATTGATTCCTCACCTTCCATAGCCTAATTTATTTCCTTTGTTTAACATTATCTGTCTGGCCACGACGTGCCTTTTGTTTTCTTAATCCACACATTAATGGGTCAAATTAGTTAGATTCCTTTTCTTTATTACCCAAAATGAAATTACCAAGAATAAAATAAATATGATTTAGACAATTCTAGTGTTATGAATTGGACTTGGATTCTCTGCCCTCCTTCTTTATAAGATTGTTACTAAGCTTCAATATCAGCCTTTGAATACAATTTCTTTCTCTCTACTCTGTAATCAAAGGCTAAGATTGGAGTCTAATACCAATCTTACATCAGGATAGGAGATCCAAGTCCAAATTACCTTTTTTGTGTGGTCAAAAAATCAACAAGTAATCAAAAACATATATAGACTTATCAACTTTTGTTTTCCTTCTTCTAATTAAACTATCTTTTTAAAATTGTATTCATAAACCCAGATTCCCCCCATAATTCGATTTAGACACTTGATCCCAACATAAATTTGCTGAAATTTCCAGTGACAGTTCTCATATGATATAACTGAGGGTTCATATTCTTCTTCTTATTTATTTCTCCCCCTTTGTTGTCATTAATTAGTGTTTGGCCAAACTTTACGTCAATGTGTATGGGTTTGGTGGTGCAACACTTTCTCTCCCCCTACTTTTCTAAGCCCCAAACAATTTTTTCTTGTTATAATTAATGGCATTAATTTATACTTATGCAACTTATGACTAATAATTTCCACATTCACAAATTTAAAATAATATTATATAGAGAGTAATATATTTTTTTTTCAACAGTGAAAAACACTTTCAATCTACCCAATTTCATTTCATATTTTCCTATATATCATTTTATCTCTTTCTATTATTTATAGAGAGTAATATATATATATTTTTTTCAACAGTGAAAAACACTTTCAATCTACCCAATTTCATTTCATATTTTCATATTTTCATATATATCATTTTATCTCTTTCTATTATAATTATATTTTCTTAGATGATCCATCTAAAATAAACTAAGAAATGTTTTATATCCTATACAACTTTCTAATTTTAAGGAACTATTTAGGACCATATCCATCATTTGTTTGTGAAGTCTTAACATTTTTATTGATCTAAAGTTAAAACTTTTTTTTTGGCCACAATCTAAAGTTAAACTTTAATTAGTCTATTACTCTATAATATGTCCCATCAATAGCATAGTAATTAAATAAATAGCATATATCACAACTAAAACAATGGGAGTCAAATCTTTGTGGTTGGCAAATTATACTTAAGAGTTAAATATGGATCTGGGATTAAAACACAATTAGTGAATAATAAAATTCTACTAACCTCGATGAAGTGGGAAGTTGTTAGCACATAATTAAGCACATAATTAAGAACATAATTAAGCAAGTGGTTAGCTGAACTTAATGACAACCAGTGCCAGCTGAGGGATAGTAGGTAAGTGTCTTCTTGTTTTAATATTTTAGATCTTCTTTTTGTTTGACAAATGATGGGAAAGTTTCATTATAAAATCCAGACCTACACATAACAAGTATCACAATCCAAATCAATTTGTAGTAATTTCAACGTGGAGGCATTTCTTGCCAAAAGAATTTGTGAAGGTTTCTATCGATCAGCAAATTAAAGCCATGAACAAATATTGCCTCCATTTGGTTGATATATATAGTTAACCATGTTAATATTTCAGTGTCAAATGCCCCTTCAAGTGCCCAAGGGTTGAAATTTTTTCAACTCAACCTGATTGATCGACCCAATCGATATGAGTTGGGTTAGATTCAACGTTAAAGTCATCTTTTTACTTACTAACCTAATGGGAATGACTTACTAACCCAATTGACAAAATAGTTGTTTGTCAAAACTATTTTGGTTCTTCCCACATTGAATCAATCCAAGCTTTGACAAAAGAAAAATAAAAAATCAATCCAAGCTTTAATTATGCCTAACCCTATTTGCTAAAGAATAGGCTGGAAATATTTTTAAAATCTATTTTGGTACATCGAGCAAGTTTCATAATTCAAATATGAGTTTTGAATGTAATAAGTAATTGGGTGTGCATAACAAATTATGGGTTTGCAAAGAATGCCTATATAAGAAATGCACATTGGGCTAAAAAAATTAGGGAAAATTGGGCTTAGGCTCAAACTGCTTAAAATCACCAACCTAACCCGAAAGGAAATGGAGCCAAAAGTCAAGAATGACTCTATAATAGTATAATCGATTAGTTTCAAACTTTTAATTAGAAAGAAAAGCAACCTGATTAACAAGTTTGGAAAAGCAAAAGTTTCAAAACCAGCACAATCCAAAAGATTCAAAACCAGCACAATCCAAAAGAAGTAAAGCCGATTTTCAACCATACTATCAACTTCATCATGAAAAACTTTTAGGGTCAAATGTTTAATGCCATAGAAAACTAATGAAGTTTTTGGTGGTTAATGCTAAGAAGGGGTCCACTTAGACAGAGCCTAATCTTTGGTTGATATTGACAACCGGCCACTATAGAAAATGGCAAGCATAATGTCTTCTTGCGTGAGGTGTAAGCTTTATAGTCACAATTTTCTGTCTTACTTTTGTGCAAAGCTAGTTTCAGTCTCCAATCTCAGGCAAGTAATCTACTTCCCGTTAAATTTCCATATCAATATGTAAATATAACTGACAATATGGACACAAGGGATTGAGAGAAATAGGGAAACTTGTACATGATGATGGCCAAAACTGACTGACACAGTCAATTTTCACCGACAGATGTGAGAGACTGAGACTCATATCTGGTAGGTGAATGTGATTGCCCATGCTTGCTTGCTTGAGATTATATATCTCTCCAAATTTATGACTGTATATTATAATGTAAGATTTTATATTTTTTATATGGGATATAATTTCAATACATAGTTTTAATGTATGGTATGACTTGAGTCAAACATGCAAAAACACCCGTATGATTATTAAATTTGATACATAAATTACTCTTTTTGATGACATTATATATTGTAGCACAAATTTTATGTTTCCAATATAAACTATACACTAAAAAAATAGCGTGTGATTACGGCATAGGTGGTGGGCATGGCCTAACATGGACTCCATATGCCGAAGCAACCACCAAATCTTTTGGATTGTTGCTGATGAAAACACCCATCTATTACCATCCACAACCACAAGCAGACATCAATATGTATCTGATTCCACATTTTGTTGTTTGGGATTTCAATTTGGTTTGAACACTTTGGAAATCTTCATTCTTAGTAGCTCATCTCATAGTCGCATTCAATTGTCAAATGTTGGCACCGTGAGTAGGTTTGTCACATTATATGCATGTGGTGGTGGGTCTTGTGGGACATAATGAGATATGGAATAGACTTTCATAAACGAACTTTCATGTTAGATATATAAAATGTGATTATATGCAATGGTCTTCTATAACGAAGCACCTTAACAAAATCATTGGACCACTATGCAATGGTCTTCTATAACGAATCACCAGTTTTATTCCATAATATGTTAAATATCTGGTGATAATAATAATAAAACGTTAAAGTTTTGTTCAATATTTCAAACTTCAAACTAATCAAGAATCATTTCCGGCAAGAAGTCAAGCATTTCCATATTAAACATTCCTCACTGATAGATACTTTCAAACAAAATATTACAATTTTATTACTATTGGAACACTCACACTCACTCTCTCTTTCACAACTCCACCAACTCTCTCACTAAACAGTTTCCTACTTGGATTTGTTAGCTCTTTTAATTGTACACTGTGCTGCTTTTTGCTTGATCACTTCCAGCAACCTTTAATCACCCATAATGGCAAAAAAGACCATTCCATTAGAGCTCTCTAAACTTTCCAAATTCAAGAGCTTAGTCTCAAAAGGACAGCACTTGGGTTCTTCCCACCTAACCCATTCTTGCAGTTTCATTGAAATGTCTCTCATTGCTTTTGTGGTACTATATGTGGGTCTGCTTCTTAATCTCCACTAACCTGATGGTTGCTTCATTTGAGTTATATCCAAGTTTTGCTTCAGGGTGTTGTTGAAGGAGAGCTGAGAGATCTTGAGAATTGTCCTCCAGCCTCTCTGGTAATGAAATGGGGTTGCCACAGAATCTGCTGATTATGCAAATGTGCTTAATTGTGGGTATTTTGCCATTTCATGGATCTGCAGGTAATAAGTTTGATTTTTGGTGTCTGAGTTGTTTTTTTACACTTAATTATGTTTGATCCATTACAATATGACTGATTGCATATTTGGTCTTCATCAGTTTTAAATTTTTAATAAATTTGAGGATCTGGGTTCTCTGAAGTAAGTGTTTCTGTGTTCAAGAAATAAGGGAAGTAAGTGTTTCAGTCTGTTATCAATTGGATCACTTGCAATGGGGTTTAGAGTGCCCTTGAATTAGTTGACTATATAATTGTCAGTTTTTCATCACTCTATTTTTGATCTTGGAAGTTCATGAGTTCAATCAGAAAATCCTAGGCTACTTCAACAGGTCATTTTCTGTTTTTTTTTTGTTTTCTTAATTTTGAAAATGATCAAAATTATGAAGTTAAATTATGTACTCAACTGCTACTTTAATGCCTATTCATTTTGTGGTTGTTCCACCAGTCAGTGAGTGTAATAGTGAAGGGTGCATAGTCCAAAATTCACAGCTTGCCCTGAGCTGTGCCATGTACTTGCTTTCAATTATTTTGAGCAGGAACAGTTAATATATGAGAAGAATTCCTGAAACACCAATTAAGTAATTATTTAATTTATTTTATCATTTTTATAAAAGGTGAAGATTTGAAAAATCTACATTTTAAATTTTGTCAATGTAGAAAAGATTTTATCTTTGAGCAAAAAGCTGTTACCTCTTAATAATGCTTCATTTACCCAAAAGAGAATATATGTGTTCATTAGTTTGAAGTTCACTGTCTAAGAGCCACTTCAATGTAGACTGCTAGTTCTACGGTATTCAAATTGTTGGTTTTAACTCAATGAACCACTGCTAAGAAGAGAGGTTAAGAAGCCATTTGCCAGATCCTTCCCTTAGTATATTTATCACATGACCTATTTGTATGCTGATTATGGACATGTTAGGCATTTGTCTATATTAATTCCTCTTTTATACAGTTGACTGATTTATGTAATTTGTATATATATAATAATACTTTCTTGAGAATTGGTTGTGGGTAATTATTTTGGACTGATGTTTTCCTATGCCACAGACCATACCATCTCTCCTAAGTCTCCCCTCAGCTTTGGCTGGAATAGACATGGAAAATTAGTAGCTCCACCTCCCAAAGGTAACGGGGAGTCTATAGCAGTTTTATCTGCCAACTTTGAACTAGCAAAGGAGAAAGTTGTGCCTATTACTTTCAATAGTTATTAACTTTTCTTGTTATAGCCACCCATCCTCATGATGCCATAAGGCCTTCAAGTATTGCACTTCCACCTTCTGTGTCATCTTCTGGAGGTCCTGTAAAAAAATGGGTGCATGGTCCTGTATCTTCTCCTTCAGTCAAACATCACAAACATCACAAACATCATCATGCAAGCAACAAGTTTCACAGCTTTGCTCCAGAACCAACTTATCAGATTCATCCACACGCTTACAGTCAACAAGGTTCAAATCTCAAACAAAATGTGTTCTTTGTTCTTTAATGTTGAGATCATTCAAATTTTATATCTTAAGACCATTTAATGAAATGTATAGGCCCTTCAGTCTCCCCTTCTCAGTCTCATTTCTCTTCATCAAGGAGCTGGGCTGCACCTGCATCATCACCAACAACTCCCACAAGCCACTATAATAGTATGGGAAGCCTCACCCTCACTTAAGTTTTGGTAGCTTTAACCAAAGAATCCTTAATTCATTTACCTAACTACTGATATGGATTAAATTGTGGTTTTTTTTTTTTTTGGTCTCTTCTAGTGCCCATTTTTCCACCTACAATTTCTCCAGTGGGTTCTTCCATGAAGAGGACAAAGACCCCACCACCATCACCAATTTTGGCACTACCACCTCCACCTCCCAATGAAGGTACATTACATATACACTCTGTCTTTCCATTTGATTTGATAATAATTCACAATTTTTCCTTGCAAAAGATGTTAACTCTGTTTACTCATACTTGTAGATTGTTCGTCAGTGACATGCACAGAGCCATTAACATATACACCTCCAGGGTCAACCTGTGGTTGTGTGTGGCCAATTCAAGTTAAACTCCAACTAGGTATTGCAATATACACATTCTTCCCTTTAGTTTCAGAGCTGGCTGAGGAAATTGCAGGCAGTGTTGCACTAAACCATAGCCAAGTTCGCATTGTGGGAGCAGATGCAGCTAGTCAGCAACTAGAAAAAAGCACTGTCCTCATTAACTTGGTACCTATAGGAGCAAAATTTGATGGCACTAATGCATTTCTAATCTATGAGAAATTTTTGCGCAGACAGATTTCTATAAAGGCTTCCCTTTTTGGTGATTATGAAGTATTTTATGTTCACTATCCAGGTTATACAGCAATCCTTGACTTCTTGATATGCTTGGTTGACTTCAAAATTAGTTTACTTCTTTTCAATCTTTGATAATCATGTTCTGCACTATGGTATGAGTTTTTATGGTATCTTCAATCTAAATGGCATCAGAGCTTTGGTTGTTGAACTAACTCTAAAGAAGCATGCACCAGGCTTTTCTAGCAGCTGATACAGTACTTATAACCTGTCTTTGTTACAATAACAAGCCTGCTGATAGAAATATGTTAATCTGCCAATAGGTATCTCCCTTAACTTCTGAAATTCTTGCACCTGTACAGGTCTTCCACCTTCTCCCCCTTCAGCTCCTTCGAACATTTCTACTGTAGATGACGGACCGTACACTGGCCAAAACAACAATGAAGGGATATTCAAACCTTTAGGAGTTGATGTGCCAAGGAGAAAAAGTAATGGTCTCAGAGGAAGTATGATTGCTGTGATTGTTCTATCATCTTTCACAGCCTTGCTTTTATGCGTGGGGGTTGTTTGGCTTTTGTTGTTGAAATGTGGATCTCGCGTCCATCAACAGGGAAATTTTCCACAAGCTTTAACATCCTCTCCTACAAAAATCTCAGGTACTAGCAATGTAACCAAATTCTTCTAGACCATAAGGCAGTTTACACATTATAAGCTTAAGATGCTGATTTTTTTGTGAGCATGCTAATTTTTCTTCTAGACCATAAGGCAGTTTACACATTATAACCTTAAGATGCTGATTTTTTTGTGAGCATGCTAATTTGCACAACTATATATAATCAGTTTTTTTTTTTTTCTAGATCGAAATATCTTTAGAAGTAGCTGTGATTTTTATTGATCTCTTGGGTTATTCTTAGTTGACTAAAAAATAATAACATCATATACTCTCAACAGGGCCTTCCAGGTCAATGATGTTTGGAAGCATGCGTGGCTCTGAATCAATGTCCTTCAGTTCTGGCACACTGACTTATACCGGATCTGCTAAGACCTACACTTTGAATGACATAGAGAGAGCCACTAATAATTTTGATGCTTCAAGGATACTTGGAGAAGGTGGTTTCGGGCTTGTTTACAGTGGCATTTTAGATGATGGAAGAGAGGTGGCTGTGAAGGTTCTCAAGCGAGATGATCATCATGGTGGCCGCGAATTCTTGGCTGAAGTTGAGATGCTTAGCCGTCTTCACCATAGAAATTTGGTTAAATTGATTGGTATCTGCACAGAGGACCATGCTCGCTGCTTGGTCTACGAACTCGTTCCAAATGGAAGTGTTGAATCCCATTTACATGGTAGATACAAGCTCAACTACAAGTATCTGTGCCCAATACTTCAACATTCAGGTGCTCATATCTTTGACATTTAAGCTTTGAATCATGAACGACTTCTTCTTGTGTTCTCTCAGGTGTTGACAAGGAAACTGATCCACTTGACTGGGATGCTAGAATAAAGATTGCCCTTGGCGCAGCTCGGGGCTTAGCTTATCTCCATGAAGACTCAAACCCACGTGTTATACATCGTGATTTCAAGGCCAGCAACATCTTGTTGGAATATGATTTCACACCCAAGGTTTCAGATTTTGGATTAGCTAGAGCAGCATTAGAGGAGGGGAAAAGACATATTTCAACACACGTTATGGGAACTTTTGGGTATGAACTTCTTTAAAATCAAGTACCCTCATTTTTCTTATTTCTGGGGTCATGCAAATGCAGTTGCATACATATCATTTATACAAGGGAAAATGTTCTCTTGTCAGGCAATTTAGACATGTTAATATAACATGTCTAAATTGTCTACAACATAACATGCCATACTGTCTGATAACATAACATTACTCATGCATGCATACATACATATTATACACATACACACATTAACTTAACTAGTTTTATACACATGAACTTGCCCTCATTCTTGTTGCAGTTACTTAGCTCCAGAGTACGCAATGACCGGTCATCTTCTAGTGAAAAGTGATGTTTACAGCTATGGTGTAGTCCTTCTTGAGCTCCTTACAGGAAGGAAGCCAGTGGACCTGTCACAACCTCCAGGTCAAGAAAACCTTGTTGCTTGGGCACGTCCACTTCTCACAAGCAAGGAGGGGCTAGAAACAATAATAGACCCAACCATAAAGTCTGATATGATCTCATGGGATAGTGTGGCCAAGGTAGCAGCAATTGCTTCAATGTGCATACAACCAGAGGTATCTCACCGCCCTTTCATGGGCGAGGTTGTGCAGGCCTTAAAGCTAGTATGTAGCGAGTTCAGAGAAAGACAAGAAGTGGGGGATTCAACTAGTTGTGGCCGAGATGATCTTAACATTCATATGGATTGTGATGATATGGAAGTGTTAGAGTCACAACAGCAGCTGCCTGTTTTTGATGCTGGCCATGACACCAAGATACCCTCAACATCAGATTTGTTAAGTGCATCTGTGGCACTTGAGGGGCAGGAATTTGGGTCTTTAAGGAGGTACTCTAGTTCAGGGCCTTTGAGGACGGGGAGGAGAAGGCAGTTTTGGCAGAGACTTAGAAGTTTGTCTAGAGGCAGCATGAGTGAACATGGGATTTCATTGAATTTATGGCCATGATCTCCTTAAATTTTGCTTATGCCCCCTGAACCACATAAATATCTATTCAATTCCAAGCTAAATTTGTGTTTGTTTTATTTGCTCATTAAGTGAAATGCCTTGCTGAGTTGAAAATTAGATTTTACCATTATAAATATGAAGGTGTTATGGAACCTAACTATTTTCTCAACATTTTTCCGAACTCTTTGACTTGGGTGGGTGGGCTTCAGTGTAAACTGTGCTATAGCCCAAGGGAGCCCACTAAAAATAATTTACATCTAAAGCCCCAGCCTACCCACCTCATTCCACAAATTCTGAATACTCCTATGAAAGCCGTTCTTCCAATAAATTGTTTCAGTGTGCATTGTTATAGGTATTAACTAGAAAAGGGGGACAAAAACATACAGGTTAAAAAGATGATTTGGTAGACAACAATTTAATGTGCTTATGAGAGGATTCAAATCTCATGAACAAATTAAGGTTCATCTTGATGAAATAATTTAAAATAAGGGAATTGGATTTGAGTTCTTTCGCTGAAGTTTATGAAATATAAGTTTTAACATAAGTGCCTTTTTCCCAATGTCAAGTACGAAGACAGTTTTAGAAGACTTAATTTTAAAGCCTACCAACTAACTATTGGTAGTATTTCCCTCCAAAATTAATAAACAAATAAATAAAGCGTGAATGCTACTTTTTGAATAAAAAACCATTCAAAATAAATTGAAGTTATTTTCTTTGTTTCCTAGCTAGCAAAAAAAAGGGTTTTTTTTTTTTATAAAAAAAATTTTGGTTGATTAAATAGTTAAGATTATAGACTAAATAAAAACAAACAAAGAAATATTCATTTCCCAAGACAAGATTAAGCCATTTTCTACACATTACAGCTTGCTATGAATCAAATCAACTAAATTACATCACACTCATTCAACTAAGCCTCAGTCACTCTTATCCTCCTACCAACTAGCCAGGCCTTATTTCTTCGTATTATATACCAGCTGCTCTTCCCAATCTCTTTCTCAAGATCTTCACTCCCATGTACCTGCATAACGAACAAGACATTTATATTAACATCAAAAATTCAAATTCCATTCTTTTTCTTTCTAAGAAGATGGAGATTCCACCCATAAACATATTGTTATGATATGATCATCTATATATACCTGCCCATCATCATGACTGTGCCTTGAGGATTAGTCCCTGGGGATTCAGAATATGTTGAACCATCAACAACCCTGACCCTGTCTACACCAAGAACCTTGTGCTCAGGGCTAACCACTGTGCCCACATGACACCCCCCATGGTAGTGCCAAATAGTGATCACAGTGTCCCGGCAGAACTGCTCCAGGGACTTTGTGTCATTGGTCTGCTTAGGTATAAGGTTGACATTGGCCTTCACACTCATGTTAAGCAGCTTCTCCACAGTCTGCTTGTCACATCTTGTGTAGTTCGTGAAATGTTCCGATTGCACAACCTTCGTAGCCATTCGAATTCCATCAACACAGCGTTGAAGATCGTAAGGGTGGCTGAAGTAATTGAAGGTGACAGAGGGGTTATCATCAACATTGGTGTTGATCAAGCTAAGGTCCCCTTTGGAAATTGGCCTGGCAATTTTTTCTAGAATGAAGCCTCCTTTGAATGCCTCATGGGGCAGATTTTTCTTGCCTCTGATGTAAGCTTGAATGGCTTCTGGTGTTCTTTGCTTTGGGGGAATAGTAGACAGCTGTCCAATCTGCAGATCATATCACAAAAGGCTTGAGCATCATTATCAAACATTAGAGGCACTGTATAGATGATAGTGTGGATTCATAACATTTTTGCATGTGCATGAGTAAAAAATTAGTCCCTGCACGGTAGAAAAATCAAGAATCACTAATATCACTACCTCAAACTTGGGTTTCTTTTTGGGTAAGAAGTAAATATATGTGACTTATTACCTCAGCTGACATGATTCCATGGTTGCATTGAATGCTATCCTTGGACTGCCCAAATCCACTGCTAGCTTCAATGTACACACCCTTCTTGGTAATCCCTACGGTTTGAATTAGTGTCTGCTTCTCTGCTCTATTGCTAGGGACAAACACTGCGTTCATTGGATTATCAGCCATGCCTTTCCCAACATGCTCATTATCAAGCACCACGGGAATGTTCAACTTTTCAAGTTCAGCTTTGGGTCCAATACCACTTAGCAACAGCATTTGAGGGCTTCCAATTGCTCCACTAGACAATATTACTTCACTATGGGGATTAACACCAAGAAATGCTTGATGCTGACTCCCTTTTTCATCTTTAAAGATAACTCCCACTGCCTTGGGTCTCTTCCCTGTATTGATGATAAAAAGTACTCTGCTGGTAAATCACTAAATCTAAGAACTTAAAAAGCTTAAATTGTTAGAATGTGGGTTGACAATTAATTGGTGACGAGATTATCTAGAACTTTGTTTTAGTTTCCAAAACCTCCTTGGCTAATGCTCCAAGGGGTTTTGGTTTCTAAACCGGAGCCCATTAGGTTGGCGCCAAAGGGTTTCGATATCGATCAAAACCCCTTTGGAGTTGAGCAAATGAGGCTAATGAGCTTCGTTTTCACATGTTAAAGGGGTTTGATTTGGTCTGCAAAAAATTTGCTTCACTCTCACCATTGTCATCCAAATGATGTGAGTAATTACTTGCAGCTTTAGATGTTAGCATTACCTGATTTGTCAAAAACAATTTTTTGAACAGTGGCATAAACCAAGACAGTAAGCTTCCGAGGGTTTCCAGAAGACAGAAGCTCAGCAGCAGAGTGACGACGACCAAATCTGTCAAAAATGGTTCCACCAACTTTGGTCCCATAAATGTGATCATAGGTGAACCCATTAAAGGGTGAAACTCCAACATCCAGAAGACTGTCCCTCAGTGCCATCTGCCATGGAGCAAGCTTAGGCTGGTGAACAATTTGCTTCTCAACCCAAGTGTAGGACTCATTTACTAGCTTGTCATCCCATCCCACACTCTTTACAAACCTGCATGCCACAATTTATAGCTTCAACATTAGACAAAGGAAGGATGTGCTCTATTCCCATTTTGTAGGGAAGGTTTGGTTTTGGGTGTGACAAAATTTAAGCAAGCATATCCAATCTTTTTGCATGGCCACTATTCCTTCTATATGACTTTGCTTAAAAAGGTATCATAATCCAAATCATCTATTTTTTAAGTCCTCGTTATAAGATTATCTTTACAGAAAATTAAGCAAATCCAAAATCTTAATCACCTAACTATATGATTGAAAAGACCAGTGTTATACTGTTATGTATATTTCCAACCCCCAAAAAGAAAGAACGAAAAGAGTTGATCAATTGTGCCAGATGAATTTTCTTTTATTTCTTTCCTTTGTGATCAGGACAGAAATATGGGGTAGGTGGGATTAACACTGAGAAGTCATGCATACAGGTGGGCGTAGGTCATATGTTGTGTTGTTCTTGTAACACAATGGACCAGTTGAATTAAGTGGGTGGTCGTCACATTATGGCTGCCTTAAATGTTACACCCTATGGTCTAAACAATCAGTACCTAATCACCTCCATTACAGAAATTCAAGTTAGAATATGGGCCATACACAACTAGCATTTAATAGGAGGAGGAAAAAAAAGGAGCAAAAACAGATGAAATATAGAATACAATGGCACATGCATTGTCATGAATATCATATGGTCATACATTGAACCCTAATGAAATAATTATAGTACCAAATTTATCCATTTGGGTTTGTTTTTTAAGGCACACATTTTTGTTCAAGCATTGATGTTACTTCATTAAGAGCATAAACATCTAGACTATATGCTTTTTGGCAGATTATGACTTTTTCTTTCTAAGTATAGATAATTCTAATAAGCATCAAGATAATTAATGCGATAACTCATGTTTTCTAAATTAATTCTTTTCGTTATAAACATTAATGCACAAGAATAAACAAAAACAATAATAGGTGGTGGGGTTGTGGAAGGGAAGAATGCATTAAGTGTTCAAACCAATGCTTACCTATTTTATTTTTTGAGTTAATTACATAAATAGTCCACTTATTATTCACTAAGTCTCGTTTTGATCCACAAATTTTTTTAAGTGTTATATTAGTATACGAATTGTCTGAAGTTTTTATTTTGGACAAAATTGGACAATTTTGCCCCTCAATTTTGTACCAATGAGTTAATTTTGAGAGACAAAATTGTCTATTTTGAATCAAAATGAGACACATCAAACAATTACTGGACCAATATGAAACTTAAAAAAATTTATGGAATAAAACGAGACATAACAAATAATAAGTGGATTATTTCTGTAATTTTCTCTTCTTCTTTTTTTGGCAAAAAGGAGGGCTACAAGCTCAAGAAACACAAATGACTAACCACAAACAGATAGACAAGCCAAACCAATGCATACCTATTGAAAGTACTATATGTATTTGGCCACAATTAAACATATATGCAATAAACCTAATTTAATTACTTCTTCCATAAAACTAATTTATACACCGTGTAACTTGCGTCTGCACTCAAATACTCAATCGTACACCCAGAAAAAATATCAAAAAATATTCATGAATCCTTAGTTTGTTTACTCTGTTTTAGTACTCTCCTTCAACTCATTAAACTTTGTTAGTAACTACATAGCCCACCAAACCCCAAAAACAAACCCCATTTCCTGTCTTTTCCCCATAAAAAGGCCTCTCTGTATGTACTTATAATTGAAGACATTAACGAATTTCTTGCATTCCAAGAAAAAATGATGTTCATCACCATACCTTGTGCTTGCTCTAGTATAGAAGCCAGCATTGATGCAACTGCCACCACCCAAAATCCTACCCCTTGTATTAATGACTCCATCTGTGGAAATGAAGGGTTGGGAGGCAGAAGTGGGTGAAGTGTCTTCCAAGGCAATGTGGAAGTTCTGCAGAAATGAGACATTGGAATTGGCAAAAGGAACACCCCCTCTTTCAAGCACCAAGACCTTGAAATTCTTAGAGAGGGTTGCAGCCAAAGGACACCCTGCTGTGCCTCCCCCCACTACTATGTAGTCATAGGCATTATTGTGGCCACTTGATGAGGATGATGATAGAGATGCGAAAGAGCTTGCTCTTTTGATGAATGGGTACCTAAATTCATAGAAATTGGTCTCCTTACCTGCAAAAATTCAGATCTTCATGTCAATTTATTTTAAAGCACTAGCCAAACAGAAACTTCTCAATTCCATGATTTCTTGTGTTTGTTTTTCCAAATGGGAAAAGAAAAGAGGAATAAAAAAGATAAAAATTGCTGCATATAGCCAAAGGAAAGATGGATCTTATGAATAAAGTTAAAACCAGAACAGTCCAAAGCAGCTGATCAGTGGCAATTGAAATTAGGCCTTTAGAAAAGGCCACATACCACATTTTCTACTAGTTGTATGTGGTATCCTGGCCAACACATGATTAAAGGATATTTGAAGCATTATCACTAATGCAATACTCCAAAATTAAGCAAATTTGACCCACATAAAGGTAAAGTTAAAAAGAAAAAGAAATAGAGGAGCCATCTGAGGCTTCTGAGCCAATTAGATTTCCCTCCAAGAAAAAGTGATTTTCAATTTCAGATTTCACAATTCTTATCCCATTGACTTGGACTTAAAAACTTCTAAAACCCATTAAGTAAACCAAAAATATATATAAACATAGCAAGAGAGAATGGGGAGAGAGAGAGAGAGGAAACCAGAGGAGGTAGAGGAAGTGAGAGGAAGCAAAAGAACCTTGACAAGAAGAGAGTAAGTTGGTGATGAGAGATAAAGCCAAAAACAGAAAGAGGTTCACCAGTGCCCCAACCAAGGCCATTAGAAAGCAGCAGACAAAGGCCTCAGAAAAGCACTCACAGAAGAAGCTGCTAGCTACTTCTTCAGCCTCTATGTGGCTGCCACTGGTTGGCCTTGTTTTGTGTGTTTGCACATATATATACTTGAAAACTACTCAAATATTCATGCATGAAAATAAACAAATAATAAAATTCATGATAATTAAAAAAGAGAAACAAAGAAAAAGAAAATACAGCAACAAAGAATGCTGTAGCTCGTCAAGTCTCAACTGTATTTAAGGTGTATTGAACTACAACTGGAAAGGTCATTAATGGTGAAATGAATGCACGGTTGAGTTAGGAGGCAGTAGCCGTTTGATTATCTCTTGTCTCTCATCTGAACAGGTTCTTCCATTAGTACAAAGACAGCTCACCTCACTAACCTATAGGAGCTGAATAAGTTCTAATCTTTTTTTGCTTTTGTTACAAATAATTTCACCTACTACATACACAGTGTGGAGTTTGTCTTATAATACATACATTGTATGACATACAAAAATATTTAACGGTAAAAAAATTTGTATGAAAGGCACCATTTGATTCGTTGAGATTCAGTTCTCATCTTTGCAAATTTGCTATTTCTATCTAAAAATGCATTTATTGTAGGTCTTTACATTCAAATTATCTCATAATAAATTGAAAAGATTATTAGAAAATTGAACAAGTTTTGACTCGTTTTGCTTCAAAAATCACATGTTGGAATAGTAATAAAAATCACGTTATGGTTACAATTCTCAGCATTTTCAAATATGAGAATGGGAATTATATACCTAATGAACCTGGTAAAATTGAGGATGAGTGTAAAATGAACCTTCTAAGATTGAAAATAAAAAATGTGTCATAAAGAGGAAAGAAGCCATAAAATGATACATGCGTGGTGGAATATACAAATTACAAAGTGCATGAAATATTGTTTTGGGCACTTTGAAAATGACAAGAATTTGTTGGTAACTGGAAAAACTGGCTTAAGCAACCATCCCATCCCAAGAACAGAAGCAAATTCTATAATGGTAAGAAATTTAATGATGAGCAGAACTGTAATTAATTACTTGTTTTGTTTCCTCAAGTCAGTCCAGCTAGTCCAGAATTATTGTTTTTTAAAAGTGGGTATTGCGCACATGTTGCTGTTGTGAATATGGGGATGGGGGACCAGGACTGACAATCCAAACTGGGCAGCTCTAATTGACAGATCCAAAGAACTTAATGAAAGCAATTTATGATAAATGACCTAATGGCCCATTTAGATTTAATCCTCCATTTTAGGTGGAAAACTTGGTTTTTCTTTTCTAAGGAAAAAGACTTCAAATTGATGTGACAACTTATTTAATTTATACAGATCCCCTATACTATTTGACTTGGTTAATAGAGATTTCTCAAATAGACTGAAAGCTTAGTTTTAAATGGTACTAAAATGTAGGATGCTTCTTTTCTACCCAAAAAAGATGGGCAATGAGTGGGAAGAAAGAGACTAGGGAAAAAGAGACTATATCTGCGCTGAAACGTAGCTATTTATTTTTATTTTTGCATTCTTTTTACTATTTTTAGCCGCAAGAAAGAAATATCTTTAAAATGTAAACTCAAATAAATCGTTGGTTTAGATTGTATTTTTAAAACCCAGTCATACGTCCTCAGTGAAAAAAACCCAGTCATACATACTTTAACTTATAGCCTAATTTCTTATTTTTCAAATCTAGGATTCTTTTTCTTATCTTCAAATATTAATAAAAATAAATAAATTTCAAATGAAATAAATCAAACATTCTTTTATTTTGTTTGTCAATTCCAACAAATAAAAAAATTAGTCAAAGTGAATTTGTTAGAATATGATGGAGATACTATTAAGAAGCTAACGGTATATTAAAGATAGCATTGCCCAGATAAATTGAGATAAAAAAGATATAAATAGTCTCTGGACAATTCACATGAAAAAGATAAACCATATATACATCCAGCTGTTGTAAAGCTTAGAACTTTATGATAAAGAATGCAAACACTTTTAACTCCAACAACTGCACAGTGCACACAGGGCTACACAGCCTAAAGCATTAATGAAACCACGAGACAAGAAGAGGTACAATTTTTTTTTTTCTTTTTTTGCAACCAACGATAAAACATTACAGTATTAATAATACTATTTTTATTATATTTTTATATTACATTTTTTGTATTATTTTATGTGTCATTATTGTATTAGAATAAATTTTTTTTTTATGTATATCATAACAATTAGCGACATTTTGATCTCAAATGTTTAAAGGACTTTCAAGTTTAAATCTTTATTCTCAAATAATAATAATAAATCATCCTCCTATAAAATAACTCATATTTAAGAATTAAGTTCAAAGTTTATAATCAAAAAAAGAAGTTAAAAAGTTAAAATTTTTATATGATGATATATATTCAGTGGAAATGTGGGTTGATGACATGAATTAAGATAAATGTATAATAACTTTTTTTTCCAAATAAAAATGTTAGCTTTATAACTTATAAAAGAAATTGGGTCATCCTGTTTTGTACGAAATAATTAATCATATCTTTCGTAGAATTGAAGTTTATGTGCAACACGTTAAACCAGTAGGTCTTTTTTGTTTTTGTTTTTTTGCCAGTAAAACCAGTAGGTCTTGACTCTTAGGTTTGTGAATATACCAAAGTCAAATTTATTGGGTCACCAATATTTGAGTGGACCATATGGTAAATTAATGAATCTCACGTTTCTTGGTACAAATGGATACTCGTGAGCTTCGGTATGTTGTGTAACATCATCCAAGTAATCAAAAAATATTGAATTATTAGCTCACTGCAATGGCCTTCATAATTAATGAATATGTTTGTGTACCCCAGAAGCATATATAAGCATAATTTTTCTCTAATACATATATTAAAAAAGGAGGATTAAGAGAAAATATTCCAACGTTCGTTATTGGACCATGAGTGTTTCAACGCTCTCCCATATTCTGTATTGATCTCGTTACTGTTTTGATTCCGCAATGATGCCGAATTAGAGAATCATCTCGACATAGGCAAATTAAATCAAGTTTAATTAAGAGAGTGCAATGCAGCTCCAAATTAATACCCCAAGCATGGTTCGTATGTGTCTTGGTGATGGGAGACTCTTTAAATGGTCTTACCAGTACCGACGGCCAGGAAAAACAAGAAGGGTCGATCTCCTCCAAGGAACTGTCAAATTTAATTCAGTCTTTTCAAAGTTGCTTGGAGAGCAGGTCAGCTCCTAGTTGTTGGTGATGCTGAACCAAATTTCACATGGTCAAACAAATAAAAGAGGAAGTGGTGGCAGATGTAGAAATTTTTATTTGTAGGATCGTGATTTGTCCTTTTAAGACATTTTATCAAACAGTTTTGTTTTGGGCTTCAAGAAAAAAAACAAGAAATAAAGAATGATAATGAAAATTAATAGAGGAAAAGTAACTTCATAGGGTCAATCGATCCCTCAATGATGAATGGTTTGCAAGGACACCCACATACTTTGCGCCGAAAGTGTGTACGCTTATCACATTTCTTATAAAGATGAGACTCACTTATACAAGTTGGTGTCACAACCATAAATAAAGAGATGTGGTGGTACAAATAACAGGGGTGTGATAAACTTGTCATTTGTATTGTGAAGCCTAGCTTGCTTCTCTATTAAAGTAATGAAAAGTAGAAGTTTTATGGGAAAATGAAGAATTCTTCCCTTCAGACTTGAGAAGCCGATTTTTACACAGTTGTTGTAGGAATAAATTTTCATGAGGGAGATAGCCCCAGTTCAAAACCAACCAACTGTGAATCGCTATTAATGATCATTTAAACATGATACTATTGCTCTTCATCAATTCAAGATCTAACACCCTAGCTTCTTCCAGTACTCAAACTATGAACTTGCACAAGCTTATCAAGAAATAACATAATTTCTGTCCTTTTATATGGTGGAGTGTTACTACTATTGGTGGGCATATAATTCATCTCATAATTGATTCAGATTCTCTACTATTGGTCTTCCTGATTTGCAGGGAAGGACCCAAAGACCTCAGAATGAAATGGGTTCTCTATTCTGTATGAAGTCTGTTCGAGCAACTAGCTTCAAGCCTCACCAAGCACAAGCAACCTTTAATCTTTTGCAACAGACAAGCCAACAGTGTGTTGGACATATTACCCAAACAAGCAGCTGCTGATGTTGGAATTAACATTAATCTTTCAAGATCCTCCACATTCCTTGCTCAGCAAAGAAACCCTCAAAAAATGTACAAAAACTATAATGTAATACAGCTTCCTACCTCTTCTTTATCAAATATTTAAACATGCAAAGTAGTTTTTTCTATCAGACATTCTACCATGTTACGTATATCAGTAATGTTATCTTTGCAGACTATAAATCAGATATGTTGATTAAATGAAGCCACAATTACATGTTTGATTCTATAGTTCAACAACATAACATGCCAAATACCGGACAATTCGTATATAAGTGACCACATTTTCTCCAATGTTGTGTTTATTAACATGTGTCTTATTCCGTCTTTCATACAAACACAGCAAGACAGATAACAGAGTTATAATTGCTTGAGATTAATGTCTGCTTGTTGGCCTCAAGAAGTCTTGATATGTTGATCATGATCAAACCAGTTAGCATATCAACCAAGATTGAAACAAATAAAGAAGCCAAAACTAGCAAAAACGTTATAAATGCATGTACTTGTTCTAAGGACTGAGGACAACTGTTCTCCTTGACAACCTTGATCATCATCAACATTCACTCCCCTCCTTAAATTCTTCATTGAATGGCTCAGCGGTCCATGGGTACCGGTATCATCTGCATTCAATGAGTAAAAGCCAAATAGATCTGCCTAAAGTGTGAATGAACGTTGATGTGGCCAGAAGGCACAGAGTCAGACACCCTTCTTAATGAAATAGAGAGAGGATAGATTGAGAGATTTCAGAGGCTTGAATTGCATTGCATGCTGCAATAAATGTATGAACTGGAAGAACCTCACACGCATACAAGTCTTTATATGTTTTCTGAACAAATAGTCCACTACTTTAAGTATAATAACTAATTTATTGGTGCCGAGAAAAAAGAGAAACTTGTGAAGGAAACATATATAGTTGGTCTGTCTGGTCTACCACCACAAGAAACACCCACCCACCAAGGACTTAAATTTTGTTTTGGGTCCATAGCAATGCAAACAGCAATAACACTCTTTAGATATATAATCGAACTTATGTTATATTGTTAATCTGTTAATTTGACACTACATATTAAAATAACAATTCACTTTAAATGGTGTGTGAAGGAAACACTTTCATGATAATCACTGTGATCAAGCATCTTTTTCTGCTTCTAAGTGGTTCTACCCATTATTATAGAACAAATGTCGCGTCAGCTAATTTAGAACTTGTTCGACTGATCACTCCGTTGCATTTGTATTCAGATGTGCAGTCACTTGGAAGCCATAATAATAATTTACATAACCCATGCAGAGACTTCTGCTTAATTTCGGGTAAATTACAATTTTTAGTTGGGTTTACATTTGTCACTGTAGCAAGTGAGGACAAGCAAACTAGCAAGTGAAGCCAACACGACTATTTTACCAGAAAAAGTATACTGGTTTCCTAGCCATCACTCAGAAATCATGGAGTTCATCGAACTTTGGAGTTTGGATTCATTCGAAAGAGAAAAAAAAGACCACCAAATTTTGGCATAGCTTCAACTTATTAAATGACTATGTCCACTCACCTTCAACCAACCGAATTAATGATCCTCCAAATTCAAGTTTTAAACCAAAAGCTGCTTTCTTCCCTACTACTTTTCACACAAAGGCTTTGTATATATGTGTTTACATATATATAACTATGAATGGCATTCGAAAATTTTCAGTAAAATACAACCAAAATGGTTACAACTGTTGCAGTACAAAACTGATGCAAATCATCATCATCATCATCGAACATCAATATCGAGCACTCAAAATGAGCCTTTGTAGCTTGTCCAACAAACGAAAAAACAAAAACGCCTAGACTGAAAAAAGAACTTTTTCATGGGGCTTCCTCACAACAAGAAGCAGCCCCATGTATATGGCACTTGCCAAAAATCGATGCCTTCAAAACTATTACCGTTACATGCTTGCAACAGTAAGCATACAAACTCACAGAACTAATATACGTGGATGATATGTAGGAAACAGCCGTCATAAAGTGCGCAGAACACCAGCATCTTCAAACTGAAAAACGATCTATAATCAGATAGTTTTTTTTACCTATTCTTGTTTTGAGGGGCTCGAGTATTCAGATTGTGTCACTTCAGATGAGGCACTAGATGACATTTGACTGCTAGCATCCCCTTCATCTCTATAGCTTTTTAATGCTGGTGCAGGGTTTCTCTGAGTACCATTAGCTGCAGGATTTGCCCCTTCCTCTGCTAGTCTTTTGATCATGTTCATGATGGTTGGAACAAACTTGGTGGACAAAGAAAGAAGCCCAGGAAGCTGTAGACATAGTAGCGCACATTTACAAGTCAACCTCTAAAGAGCCTTTTACAAGAACATAATGATGTTATTCGTATTTCACAACCAAAGTCCTTTCTTAAATATTTTATTATAATATATGGTAGCAGATCATCTTACTTAGATTCCATATTTAATATTTGTTTGCTGAGTAAGGTGTGGTGTAAAACAAAATAAAAAGTCTTTTGAGAAGAAAAATAAAAGCTATTTCAAGGAATTAATTTGGCATGATAAATTACTGGAAATTATTTACCTAAAACAGTCTTCAAAGTATGACAAATGAATAAAAAGTAACATGTTTGCCAGGACAATGCTTTTGTCATAACTGATATTGGTTCCCAAACAGCTAGTTCCTTTTTTTTAAGGGAGGGAGGAGGGAGAGCAATAAACAAGTATAACAAAAGTTGGCACTTACAACACCATGGCGGAATTCACCCGCAATGTCTAGCTGCACCCATAGAGCTTTGAAGAGTAAAAAGCCAACAAAGATGACACCCACATACAAAGGATTTCTGCCATGGAGGTATAAGAATCGGTGAGCATAGTGCTTGTGGATAAAATTTATTGGTAGAACACCAACAACATCATCTATCCTCAGTACAGGGAAAGTACATACCTTAAAAGAGTCATAAATTCATTGAATCCCAGGATAAGCAAGGCAACAATTGCCCAAGGAGGTGGTAACCAGTTGTTATTACGCTTGTTGGCTTCCTGAAAAGTAAAACATGTGGGATGAACTAGATAAGACTATCAGTAAGTTATATTCAGAGAACTATTAACAAATGATGAGCGATAGATAAGAATATTTGTATCACGTGACGCGCAGATCAATGTATTCATCTCCCAAGATATACAATATGTAAAATCTAATAAATGCCAATTAACAGTAATCATTAATGCAGAGCAATAGCAAAAATGCATGCACTGACTCAAATGCAAAGCATAAGTTAAGAAACCATCACTATTGATGTGGTTCCACCTCCTTAGAGCCATTCTCTACTAACATTACAAAAAAATGTAATATCAAGTTTCAGCGTCTTCAACTAAGAGCATTCTGTACATAATTCTTCTGGCCAAAAGATGACTCTTATAATTCAAATTAAACAAAATCTAGCAACCCATTACATCAACATAGGCCTAATACCTAAAACAGACTTTAACCAGAAAGCCCACCAAATAACACAATATAGAAGACCAAAAAAAATTACATTTTATGGTATCCATTTTTATTTTAGAAAAAATTATCACAGTAAACAGAAAAAGAGAAGAAAAAAAATCTTCTCAATCATTGATAGGAGATATCATACCTGTGCAGCAATAGCCTGAGAAACACTGTACTCAGTCTCTGCCTTGAATTGCCTCCACAAAGATTTGCACTGGACAGGTGTGATCAATGTTTTTGATGATGAAATCTGTACAGGAGGAAAAAAGTCACAAAGCTACGTGGTGCTTACATGTGATTAAGAGGCTGCAAGTAGTACAACACAGTGAACAAATGAGAGGGAGGGAGGGAGGCAGTTTGCAGCTAACATTACATATGAACCAACTTCCAAATCAAGTTCAGATTGCTGTATTCAGAGTCACTTATTTATCATATAAATATACTTAACTGTGTGACTTGTGTCTCTGTATGAGGCGTTTGCAGCCTACATTAGATTTTTTTTCTGTTTTTTTTTATTTTTTGTGAGAGTTTGCAACCTATATTACAACGAACTTCCACCCATCAAGTTCAGAATCGTGTTGGCTGCAGGGTTACCCGAAACGCAGGCTGGTAAATCATTAGGTATTTTAATACCCACTATCCAGAGTGACTAATTTATAGGATAAATTTACTTTTATTGAGTGTGTGTGTGTGTGTGTGCACGCGCTGTGTACTTATGATTTCCCAGAAGTACAAGGGTTAACATGGCCCTGTAGGCATAATATGTAGCTTTGAAGCTAAAGAACCAGAAGGTAACAGTTTTTCAAGGTTTGAAATACCTGTGCTGACAATACTTTGTAAAGGATTCAACAGTGCAATACAAATTGAAAATTCACAAGCAAGAAATTCACAAAAGTAACGTCACCTCTTCCCAAGTGCTTGAGGCCAGTGGGTCAACTGTTGTGATACTCCTATCTTTAGCAGCAGCAGTTGTGGACTCCACCAAGGCAAGGGATAACGTACTCTCAATATTATCAGCATCATCATCATCCAAACGGATTGCAGCCATAACAGAAAGCAATTTTAAGGACTGAAAAAATTAACAATATAGTTAAAAAAGCTTCAGGTCAAATTCAAACTCAATTTCAAACAGATGGTATAGTATACATAGTGTCATACCGCAGAACGAGCAGTTTTGGTGATTGCTCTAATATCTTCTTTCCCAGTCCAAACACGTGGCATTGAATCAGAATCATGGCTAAATAATGTCGCAAACCTGTAGCAAATCCTTATGTGTGTAAATTCAATTCCTTAAATCATCATAATCATGGCTAAATGATGTTGCAAACTTGTGGGCAATTTGTATATCAATTGCATAAAATAAAATCTGAAACAATTTAAGCAATGGAATTAAAAACCTACAAGGATTTCCTACCTGTCCTTCATACGGATCAAAATTCTTCCCGCCTCTTCCTTAGTTTTAGCTTCTACCACACCTCTTGCATATGTCTCTATATTTCCAATTATTTTTCCCTTCGTTTGTTCATCCATATCATAACCAGAAAGTGCACTAGAGAGCCCAGAGACAGCTGATTCAGTCTCGCGCCGGAAAAGTTTTCTTATTGCAGGCCAGGTCTCACTATTAGCTCCATCTAGAAGGGCTTCCACTGGTCCAGATAAGGCCTCCTTCAATTTCCCCTGCAAATATAGTTACATTATTATCAGCCAGGTTCCTGGGACAATTTAGTCAACAAGAAACATATAGGCACCGAGAAAAGTTCTCCAAACTACATAGAATCCACCACAATGTTACCAACTACCTGTAAAACAATTAGAATATGACACTAGCTTAATATTTGCTTCGACACACTTCCCTTTTAGTTTACTTTTGCAGTCAAATTCTTGCTCGGGTTTATATTTACCTGTCACCCCAATTATTTCATAGAGGCAATGAACAAAACATGCTATTATACCTCATAAAGTGAAGTAAGTTCAGATAGCTTGGCTGCTTGAACTGAAGCAATATGTGCTTCTATATCACGTCTAAGTTTATCCCTTACTTTAGATGTGTCCCAGTTCGCCTGTTGGATAACAGCATCTGCAAAAATAATGTGTTAATATAATATTGTACCTTATAATTCAAGTAAAACTCATATCAATGAAGCCACATCAAAAAATCTGTTATGTCCAAGTTTCACCCTCAGAACACATTGCCTCATAGGCAGGAAGCAAAATTTCACTCAACCCGTCCTTTGAGATGTGTTTTAGAGAGTGTACATTGATACATTTCAAACTTCTGTATTCTCATCTTTATAGTTTTGAAGGCTTATTATGCATTTCAGTTTTTGTAATTTATACCGGAATTTTCAATTTTAGCTAAAGGATTGACATTCTCAAGACATACCTGCACATCCTTCGTCAAATTGAGCCATAAAAGACTCAGTACATTTATGAGAAGCCACAGAAAATCCCTCCCCACCATTCAAGGCCTTATCAAATGCTTCCTTGAACTTATCCAGAGTTCCAGACCTTATATGTCCCAGCACAGCTTGGAACGCAGGTTGGACAAGCTAACAAAACAGTGAAGAGAATCAATCAGAAAAGAGAGGTATATATCAAATTGATAGATTAAAAAATTGGAAACTCATTGTTACCAAAAAACAAAAAGCAGTATAATTCACATAAAATCAGCTCAACAACTTTTTTTCAGGTACAAATCAGTTCCACAACTTTGATGCACTGAGAAAGGCTTGATAAGCCTCCCTGTGAAATGTGAATGTCCCTTATCAACAGACATGCATTGATTTGAGGATGGGTTGTGACAGAATCTCATTAACCACAATCAAAGAAACTAGAAACATAATTTGGTCTTCAATTGATATAGGCCAAAAATTTCTGAAAATCCAACACCCTAAAATCTCACTGAATGTTCCCTATCAACTGACATGCATTGCCTTGAGGATGAGTCAAGACAGAATCTCATTAATCACAATCAGACAAACTAGAAACATAATTTGGTCTTCAATTACTATAGGCCATAAATATCTGAAAAACAAACACCCTAAAGTCTCGGCCCCATTTCTATATTTCAGCCATCTATAGCACAAGGGAAGAGAGCAAGGGGGACAAAGAATAATATAGTTTTCACAAGAATAATATCGAGATTAATTACCTGCAGCAATTTTTCTTCAAGCTGCTTGCGCTTCCCAGATCTGACGCCTTCATCAAAATATGTAGCCTCTTCATCATACCTAAAATTTTTAAAATAAATTAACTAATCAACTGGACAGTAAATACAAAGAACTTGTTCAACCATATAAATCAAAAGGTGTACTTAGAGACAACAGATACCTTAAACCTTAAGTTGTTTAGTCAAATTGAAATCTTGGCAATATTATGTACATGTTTCTAAAAGATAAGAAGTTAACCAAAAACCTAAATTAAAATTGACATATCAATTGTGTAGACTAAATTATAGAAAGCGGGAAACCAATCTCATTTTGTCTCTCTTTCCTTTTTCTTCTTTTACTGAAATTGCTTCTGTTTTCCCTTGTTACAATTTGTGTGTTGTTTTTCTATCTTTTTTCAGGGCCTCAACCTTATACAACTAACATGGACTTCGCTTGTTCAGCCACCATTCCAAAGTTGCTTTTGGAAAGAAAACAATGCTAAACCATTTGGAAAGACATACCAAAAAGCGTATGGATCTTCCTTCTCATAACTAGTATTCAGATCTTCCAGTTTATTTCAAGTAAGGCTCACTTAAGACCCCTCCACATCATAGATGCACTAATCCAGAACTTAAACCCAAGTTGGAGATAGTTAAGTGTCGCACCAGATCAGCACGATACAGCACCTAATTTAACCACCCAAGTAAATTCTAAATGTTTTCAGAATGTGCATGTTACTCAATTAAGAGGATCTTCACCAGTCAATTTACAGATCTTATATCTTATTAAATCAAATGATATCCTGTAGCAAAGCGCTGAGAAATCCAAATGAAAGAACCTTACTCTGATAGACAAGTCTCAAGGATTGCACTGAGCTTCTTCCCAAAGCCAGGAATAGGACCAGATTCAATAGCCTCTTCCATGTGACTCCACTCCTGTGATAATTTTGAAGCAATGCAAGGGCCATCGAAGTTCCAATATCAACTAAACTTTAGAAAGATGGAAAATAGGGCAATATATGGACAACAGATACCTCATTTCCTGTAAAAGCAGCATACTTTTCATTGGCAATCTCTTCACAACGTACAGTAGCCACCATGACCTACAATGGATGAATGACGGATGGCTAATTCACACAAATAAACATATATCATGAATGGCCCAGCAAAAATATATTCAGTGTTACCTTGTGAGCAGGAAGATCAAGATCTCTGTTTTCTTTGATCACTTTCCATATCTGCTGTGCACTGAAAGAAAACCCTGAAGCAGGAACTACCCCCCGTCGATCTCCAGCAAGCCCACCAGGTGCAATAGAATGAGAGAATCTCTGCCTTAAGCTAGCAACCTTAATTTATAAACATGAGTTACCAGAGAAAGAAAACAAAAACATTTTAGATATCGTCATCTAAATAAAAGTTCTTTGCCTTCCAAAACTTAAGACCAAAATTTAGAAAAGGCAAATGCCGCACAAGATGCATTTAAATACGCAGGCATTTCAAAATAAAATAGAAATGCGATGATCGATTTCCTTATGCAAAAACATGAATACAAAAACAAGAGAGGAAAAAGGGAGGGAGAAATGAAGAATACAGAACCATGTTATAAGGTGATCACCCAAGTGCTATTGGAAATAAATATGCAGTAATATTTGAGAAATCTTGCAACTTATTTTCTTCTTGGGGAAATCCTTCTATAGTCCTCAGAAAGGATTTAAGTGCACAAGTATCAAGATAGCTTACTTTGTATTCTATGAGCAAACAAAACAAGAAATTTTCAATTTGACACAGTGTAAAAGGGCCCAATGAAAATATTCTACATAGTGCCCATATGCACATATGAATACCTGCTCTTTGAATTGGTCTTCCTTTTCTTCAAAACTTGAAAGAGCAACAACCTCAACCTAGCCATTTAATCATCAATAACACATTGTCAATACACATGATTGATAGTTTTCACCACGATAACATCAAATCACTACTAATTCTTAATTACTTTCCCCAAAAAACAAGTGCATGTCTAAGCTTATCTGTCAAAAAAGCATGACATCTTACATTGAAAAATTCACTTAGTGGAGTTTCCTTGTGGGCTTCAGGCTTAGGAACAGAGTCCCATATCTGCATTGAAGGAAAGGGGATTAGAAAACATCAATTAAAGTATAAAAAAATTATAAAAAAATTTAAAGCATCAATTACTTACCTTCTGAATGTCTTCCCTAAGAACAGGTTCTAAATTTTCCAATGGCGTCTACAAACAAAAATGGATGACTACACTATCAAAATTCAATCCAGACAGGAAAAGCCTTATACCAAGAAAAAAATGATGTAACGGACACTCAAAAATGAACAACAAATACAAATAAAAATTGGCTCAAGCTATGATATAGGAACACTAAAGGAAAAGAACAAACCCTTGTCTTATCACGGATGACAAACATCAGAGTCGTTTTACGTGGACTAAACAATCGCATCATCACCTGTCAGACAATTCAAGCAGAAATCAAGCTTTAGAAATTTTTACTAAATATTTAACCACAGAAGGTAAGTAGAAAGTACCTGGAACACAGTCTTTAGGAGAGGCTTGTTTGCAGCTTGCTCACGGCCAATATCATGACACCACCTAGATACAAGTTGCTAAAAAAGATTACTCGCACAGACTATGAGAAGATACAACTCCCAAAAGTCAGCAGGCAATGAGTATATATCAATAGACTTCAAAATATTTATATTAAAAAAAACAACAAAACTCACATGTTTATGAGCACTATATCTGAAACAGCAAGAGCAAAAAGGGCACTCTGCTTCTCAAATGCGGTATCATCCTGTATATAAAAAGAAAACCAGTAATAAATAGCAAGCAATTATATCAGTTCTTCTAACCCCCTTCTTAGACTCTAGGATCATATTTTACATTTATATAATTTAAATGAAATGGATTAATCTGGTAACCAAATTCCACTTTAAAAGATTGCAACCTTGAAAATTAATCTTGATAGAATCATGCATTTCAGTAAAATTTGCAAAGAACAGTGAATAAGGACTAAGAACAATCAAGAATCCTGCTCTCTTATAATTCTTCCCGCTGCTAAAACTTTGAGGATCCTTTAGCAAAAAATCATAAGTCAAATTTTTAAATTCAATCTCTGTAAGGAAAAAACTGAACTGGTCAAGAAGTTGCATGATCTACATATATAATCACAGATTTACGTAATTTAACAAATAAATGGATGATAGGCTGATAGCAGCAAGGGGATCATAACACCCCAAGGATTTCACCATTCTAGATATAAATTTTTTTATATAATTCCCATGAAAAATATCAATAAATTCGAATTTGAATCATTTAAATACTATGATTTTATTCTCTTTTCTTATTTCTTTTATTTATCTTAATGTTATAAAATGTCAGTCATCTTTCAGCTACAAAGGGACAGGACAGAGGCAGCAGAAATCAGAAATCAAAATTTACCTTAGAAAACCATATAAGGAATGCATGCACAAACATATTTTATTTCCAGCAATGCATTCATACTTAGTGACATTAACAGAGAACTGGTAATGACGATAAAATTCAAGCATGATCATAATCAAAATATGATGAAAACTAAAAGTGGGGCATCAAAAGCACCTCTCCTCGTTCTCTTCCATCTGTACCCTCTAAATCCATGACAAGAGTACAAGGCTCAATACCAGCACATCTTGCCAACCAAATACCTTTAGTTGTTTGAGACCTGCGAAAAAGCATGCCCCATCATATTACTGGTCACTGAAAGAAAAACATAACTAATAAGATATTGAGCGTTATGAAAACTTGCCTTCCTCTAAAAGCGTCCATCTCCCTAAAGTTGGTAGCAAATAAATGATTTAACAGTGTGCTCTTTCCTGTCCAGTACATTATTGTTTAAAAAAATGTGAAACCTTAATATATCATATGTATCATATGTCGTGAATAAAGTAAGCCAAATGTACTGATACAATATCTCCAACGGAAAAAATGCATGAAGAGAAAAACACTATGAAATTCTTTTGTGCTAAGCTAAGTTCAAAAGACAGCTTATCAATATCAGATAAGAAGATAGAACACATATTCCATAGAAAAATCATACACATGACTTTAATTGTCAAAAAGTATTGTAAACCCTTCTCCATCCAATCAAGCTTCAAGAATGTAGCACAATTTCAAAACTCAAAACCTTGCTTCATCTTATTCACCAGTGTGATATTTAAGATTCTAATGTACAATAATTTAACAATATACATTCATCATATGTAAACCCTCAACCAAAGTCACAGTGAAGAAGATAAGACAGATGAGATTGATTAGATAAGAATACATACCACTACTCTGTGGGCCCATAATGGAGACTATGGCATAAGAAAGTCCACATTCAGCCAATTTCACCTCCTTGATCAATTGGTCAATCCCAGTGACATTGAATGTACCCTCTCCATCAATCAGCTGAGTAGAGCAGCATTCATCGCTCTTCGCTGTATGAGAATATGCTCATATATTATATAGGAAACAAAAACCATGGATTCCAAAGCTAGAAAATGTCCTACGGATACGGAATCAACAGCACATTATGTTTGTTGATTCATATCATCATAGTAAGTATTGTACAAGCCAAAAATGAAAGACTACGATTGTACTACCAAACAAAATTATTATCATTTTCTCATTAACTTAAAAGAAGTCACCAATCACAGAAATACTTGCATGCTTTTTCATAAGTATCGTCAAAAACATAAATTTTTCTAGTTCTTAACTTTAGAAAGCTAAATTTTCAAGACTGGTCGATAAGTGTCGTTCAAATTAAACTTGACCCATTGCCAAATTGATGACGAACATGTTCGACTAATTAAATTGGTATTTTGGGTTTCTATAACTCACCCCAAACAATTTTATTACCCCCGGAACACCATCGATTTACATTTCCACCATCTCAAGCAAAAAATCAAGGAATAAAATAGAAGTAAAAATAATAAAGCATTTGATTTCTTTTTCCTTTCTCTCTAACCAAACAGATAAAAGAAATGGCTGTTACAATCCATCGATTCCTCCTATAAATCACCAGAGCATAAAATAACTGCCCGAATCAGAAGCAATGAGCTTAAACCCCGAAATTTACATCAAACTGAAACAAATTAATCGCATCAAAGTCAATTAAATTAATAGTTACATACATTAACCGAAACCCATGCAGATAATGCTAAATACCCATTACCACCCAAAGTATCACAATCAATAAAAGTTGGAAATTGATGGCAATCAGGTACGTAACGCAAAAAAATTAATGTTATAATGAAAATTTAATAAAAATCTATGCATATATATATGTATATTATTATTACGGTATAAATCAGATGAATCAGAGCAATGAAAAGGTACCCATTTTTGTGGGAGATTGGCTTCGAAGAGCTTGAAATGATGGGGTTAGAAATGTGTGCGACAGATATAGAGATCGGTTTGGAGCAGAGAGAGAGAGAGAGAGAGACCGATCACCGATCTCAGAAGAAGAGCGAATGGTCTTTTTTTTGTTCTTCTTAAAAAGAGGGCGTGACTGTTTTTCTTCTTCCTTAATTTTTTAAACTTTTTAATTATTCTTTTGGGTATAATTTTCTTTTAATGGGTAAAGAAAGTTTTTTCTCGTTCTTTTTTTTTTTTTTTTTTTTTTTTTT
>QANT01006969.1:0-14093 GCA_003254885.1 Purshia tridentata | reverse complement strand
GCTCGCGAAGAAGAAGATGGAGTAATAACTGATCCTTAACCCAGCTAATCCCCTAACCCCCTAACCCGTTCCCAAATCGTAAAGTTGTGAGCTCGCGAAGAAGATCGAAGAAGAAGAGGCGTACCCAGCTGCTTGTTAGCTCGCGAAGAAGAAGAAGAAGAGGCGACGGCGACGGCGACGGCGACGGCGACGGCGACGGCGACGGCGACGGTGGGCTCGCGACGAAGAAGAATAGGAGACGGCGACAGTGGACTCGCAGATTCGTCCTCCCTTGCAGGTCTTTCATCGACCCATTCCCAAATCGCCCAGAGGCGACGGCGACGGTGGGCTCGCGACTAAGCTATCAGTTCTCCATCGATTTCCAGACTTTCTCTCACCGGACCTTCTCTCAGGTGGATTTCTGAGAATTAATCATAATTTGTGCAGTGTTCTTTAATTTTTATGTCTATATTACTCAATCAAATTGCATCCGTCAATTAATTTTAGAAATTTATTTGTTCATAAATTTCTTTTGATGGGTAAATGGAAATGAATCGAAAAAAAACTTTGGGATGAAATTCTTTTTGTCTTCTACCACTTAGATTGAAAAGATTGAAAATAGAAAATAGGTGAAAACAAAGAACTTACAAGTATCACTACTGCCTTTTCTATTAAATTATTTTCTAGTATCACTACAGCTTTCCTATTTTTTTAATTGGTCAGAAAATTTTGCATTTCATACTGTACATATTGTTTTGTGGCAGTGCTTCATTTGTACGTTCTTTATTATTTGGACTCATTCTATGTTTGTTTCATTTATTTTTGTAATTATCATGTTTAAACAAACAAAACCTTCTTTGTGTGTGTATGTGTAACGACCCGTACTCCGTAAGGTAAAAATTTTTAATTTTTAATATGATTTTGGGGCCAAAAGTTGACTTTGAGTTTGGATGGGATTTGATGTTTGACTTTGGGTCCATTAGAAAGGCCTCGGGCTCACGAGTTCATTGACACGCGGCATAGGTTATTTAGAGTTACGGTTAAAAAGTTATGAACGTGATAAAAGAGCTCAAGGTTGATTTTTTAAATTTCTCGGAGTTTAGAGTTGACTTGGACATAGTTACGTAGAGCTCGACGCCACGAATTCGTAGACACGTAGCATGCGTCGTTTGGAGCTACGGTTTGAGAAATACGGAGGTTCAAAGTGAGGGGCAAACTTGTAATTATGATGAAATGGGTTTAAATTCCAGAAAATTCTGGAACTTTCCCCCTCTTTTATTTATTTCTCTCTCTCCCCTCTCTCCACGGGAAGACAGCAGCCCCAGCCCCAGCCCCAGCCCGACTCCTCCTTCACCCTCTCTCCCCTGCGCGACGCCGCCCATTTCCGGCCACCTCCGACCTGCCCAGCCACCGGCGAGCCCCACCCAGCCTCCTCCCACGCCGAGCCCCTCCCTCTCCCTCTCTCCCGATCTCTCTCCCCGGCGTGCGCGACTGGAGCTTCCAGCTCCAGCCATCTCCGGCGACGACAGACGACGGGACGAACGAGAACCACCTCCCTAGCCACCGGCCGTCTTCCCCTAAGCTTCTCCACGCCGGCCAGCCACGTTCCAGCAAGAAATCAGCCGGAAAATTCCCCAAAGCTACCGGCCCTCTTCTCGAATTCCGGCCAATTTCCGGCGCCAATCTCTTTGATTTCAGGTGGGTTTTCTCCCTCCTTTCATGGGTTTTCCTTCCCTTATAATTTAATTGTTCAATTTGGAGAAATTGTGAGAGATTGAATTTAGGAATGGGAACCCATTTCGGATTCTCTTGAGATGTCGGAAATTGGAGATTGTTTTATGCATTTTTAGGCCATAATCACTCCTAGGAACGATAAATTGAGGATTAGCACAAGGAATTTTGAGGAATTTGAAGAAATTGGAAAGTTGGGGAAAATGGGGTTTATGCCTATTTCAGGTTTGGCTTAGATTTCCAAAATTTATTCAAATTGTGTAATGTTGTGGGCAATCTCCGTCATTAGGAATATATAATCGAAGTTGGAATGAGAAATTTGAGGAATTATGAACGAAATTAAAAGTTGGGTAGTGGATGCTTAGGTCCATTTTAGGATTTCTAGAAATCCAAGGTGTTTATGGTGATCTAATTGAAATTGGGCGTGATTTTCATCTTTAGGAACGATCTATTGAGGTTTAGAAATCTAATCTAGAGTTTGGAATGATGGGTTCGAAAGGAAAAAGGCAGAAATGGTGAAATTGGGGTTGAAAACGGCACTTTGTGTGGGGTTGAGGTTAGTCCGACCCATTAGTCGTGGAATTTAGAAATCATCGTTGATTTTAGACTTTATTAAGCGGGCTATTAACTTGGGTTGTGTAGGAAAGACCGAGGTTAACGAAACCCCAAATTATAGACATAGACGGACACTTTAAATGAGAGAACTAATGACGTTTTTTTTTCTTATAGGGACGACACCCGAGAGTGAAGGCGACCCAGCCGAGCGACGTGACTAGACTCCTTGACTGTGAGTGGACTTCATTTTATTTAAGTTTCTCAAGTTTTAAATTTAATTCATTTTCGTATGTTTTGCGTAGTCATGAATTTCAATTGGAAATATATTGATTTTGGGATTTGGAGTGCTATTAATTGAGTTTATGGGTTGATTTGTATTTTTGTTAAATTATGATTGAGATTGTGTGAAACCAATTTAAAGTACGGTTTTTTCTGGAATAATTATTGAATGCTCCAAAAATTTTAAGAACGCTTTCAAATAAAATTTATTCAATTTTAAATGTGGATGATTGAGTACGGATGGATTTGGNTTTTAGTGAGCACCCACTTAGTACCCGTCTTGGATTATGGAAGTATATAGGTCTTTGGGACCCATCACGACACACACATAGGCTTTGGGCCTTGTGTCGGGATGTCTTGCCCTTTGGGGGTGGCCCTTACACACATAGGCTTTGGGCCGTGTGCCGGGATGCTTGCCCTTTGGGGGCGGCCCTGCGTGCACGTACAGCAGGATATTGGCCCTGCATGTGTATGACAGACCCTGGCTCTGCACATGTACGGCAGGATATTGGCCCTGCATGCGTACGGCAGGTTATAGGCCCTGCGCATGTACGGCAGGTTATTGGCCCTGCATGCGTACGGCAGGTTGTGGGCCCTGCGCATGTACGGCAGGCTATACGGGGAAAATTGGGAGCGAGCGGAATATTCGTTTTAAATCTTAATATTTGGTTTATGCGAAGAAATTCTCAGAGTTATGCATGATAAAGATTTCGTTTGAGAAATCGCAAAGTATTTTACTAGTTTTGTCCAAATGATTTGTTAACGAACATTTTAAATTCATTTAAAAAAAACTGGGGGTTTTCATGAAAAGTTTGTGCGATTCTTATGTAAATTTTCAGTTAATTGTAAAAATTATTTTATTTCGTCCACTCACTGGGTTTGGCTCACCTTTTACCTCGTGTTGTTTCTTTTATTTTCCCCCAGGTAACTGCGGTGGTGCGGTCGAGCAGGAGAAACGTCGAGGGTCTCATATATTTGGAAACTTGTAAATTTCCACCCATGTCTTATTTAATTATTACTGCCTATGGTAGTTGAACCATCACGGTGTAAATGTCACCAATGTTAACGCAAGCGTTGCTTAGTTCCTTTTTATTATGATTACGGGTCGGAGACCCCTGTTTGTGGTAGGGAAGCTGGATTAGAAGTGTTATTTACAGGTTGCTAAAGAAAGGAAATCCAGGGTTAGTCCAATTTCAGGGGAGGTTCTGCCGAATTTTCGGTAGAATTTTCCTTGACATTGGATTCCCGCAGGGTCACCCCGAGTTCAAGGGTGGAACTCGGGGAGGGTCCTGTCATATGATCATAACTGATTAGGTTCAAGGCTATATTCTATTTGTTTTAAGGGCCACAAACTGTGGTTAGGTGTCAATGTGGTCTGCAGAGTCAAAGAGCGATTAATTAGAAAGCATTTCTAGATTAATTGTAATTCTACTGCCAAATCGAATAAAAACCTAAAAGATTAAACACATACAGGTATGTGGGGTACCAAAAGGAAAGGATGATACTGAGGATCAATATGTTCGATTATTAATCGCAACTATCATGGTAATTGGCGTTGCCTAAAACCAAGGAGTGTAATATCAATAATTTCAACGAAATTATTGTTTTTTGAGGGTGGTGAAACAAAACTACATTTCTATCCATTTTTCATCAAAGTTTCGAATAATTTCGCCGAAATTCTTGAAATTTTTGAAATTTCGCCGAAATTTTCTGGGTTGGACAGATCTGGAGAAGAAAAGAGGGAGGGGAAAGAGAGAAGGTTGGCTGGGTTTTCAGCAGCAGGGTGTCGACATCGGGGCTAGGAGATGAGGAGGAAGAGAGATGAGAGAAAAATGAGCTGCGGGAGAAAACAAATGAGAAATAAGAGAGAGATCAGATCTGGAAATGGGAGAAAGAGAGAGAAGCTGAAGGAAGAAGGAAGAAGGAGGCACAGGAAACGAGGAAGAAAAGGAGAAAAGAAAGGAAAGAGAAAGAGAGAGGAAGAGAAAAAAAAGGAAAGAGAAAGAGTAGGCTCAGTAGCCAAGGGAGAAAAAAAAAAGGGAAAAAATAGGAACGTGTAACGACCAGTACTCCGTAAGGTAAATTTTTGAATTTTAATTTGGTCTTCAGGGCCTAAAGTTGACTTTGGGTTCAAATAAGATTTGATTTTTGACCTTGGGTTCGTTAGGAAGGCCTCGGACTTACGAATCTATAGACATGCGGCATGTCCCGTTTGGAGGGATGGTTTGAAAATTTTGAACGTGGCAAGAGACCCAGAAGTTGACTTTTTAAATTATTGGGCCCTTGGAGTAGACTTTGACGTGGTTGCGTAGAGCTCGACTCCACGAGTTCATAGACACGAAGTACGCGTCAAACGAAGTTACAGTTTGTAAGTTTTGGATGAGTGAAGTAAGTGGCAAACTCGTAATTTGGGTGACTTGGCATTTAAAGATTCCAGAAAATTCTAGAATCTTCTCTCTCCTTCTATTTCTCTCCTTCCCCTCCCCTTAGCTCGCATAGTCTTCTCGTTCACTCTTCCTGCGCGTGACCCTTTCCCCCCTTCCAGCTTGCTTTCGGCCAGACCCAGCCATCGACGACCCTTCTCCCGTCGACGCCAGCCAGCCAGCGACCCCCCACGACATCGACCCAGCTCCTGCTGCGCGCTGCTGCTTGGAAGAAACCCCACAGGTCGCCGGTCCTTCCCAATTTCCGGTCAGTTTTTCGGCGCAATTTGTAACGACCCGTACTCTGTAAGGTAAAATTTTTTTTTATTTAATTTTAACATGGTTTTGGGGCCAAAAGTTGACTTTGGATTTGGATGAGATTTGATGTTTGGCCTTGGGTTCATTAGGAAGGCCTCGGGCTTACGAGGTTATAGACATGCGGCATGTCCCGTTTGGAGGGACAGTTTGAAAATTTTGCACGTGGCAAAGGACCCAAAAGTTAACTTTTTGAATTATAGGGCCCTTGGAGTGGACTTTGACATAGTTAAGTAGAGCTCGGCTCCACGAGTTCGTAGACAGGAAGTATGAGTCAAACGGAGTTACGGTTTGTAAGTTATGGACGTGTGAAGGGAGTGGCAAAATGGTAAATAAAGTGACTTAGCTTAAAAAACCTCCAGAATTTTCTGGAACAGTCCTTTCTCCCCTTTTTCTCCCTTTCTCCCCCCTACCAGCACGCAGACCAGTTTACTCACTTCCACTGTGCGCGCGTCACCTCTTCCCTCCCCCATCCAGCCAATCCCGACCAACACCAGCCGCCGACCAAGGTTTCCTCCCGCCGACGCCAGCCGCCACGACCCACGACGCCGACCCCTAACGCCTGCGCGCGCCGCTGCAAGGAGAGAAGCCACCAGCCGCTGCAAACTCCGGTTTTCCGGCGTTTCTCTTGCCCATTTAGGTGGGTTTCCTCCTTCATTCTTCCACCATTTATTTTCTCTTGGAATTGGGCTGTCAAATTGAATTAATTGAGACATGAGAAGAAATTGGGATTCAAACCCCAAATCTGAAAATCGGAAAATTGTGGCTTGGGGTGCGAAATTGGGGTTGAATTTACTAATTGCCAACCTTAGAGCACATTAATTGTGGTTTAGAACCTTGGGCTTTAAGGAAAAATGGAAGAAATTGGGAATTGGTGGAGGAGGCTTGGCTACTTCGGGTGGTTGCTCGAAAATTGGGGATTTGGCATAATTTAGTGATGTTTTAGCCAATTACCATCGTTTAGAAACCTAATCCGGAGTTTGGATTGATGGGTTCAAAGGAAAAGGCGGAAATTTTGAAATTGGGGTTGAAAACGCCACCTTGTTTGGGGTTAAGATTAGTCCGACCCATTAATTGTGAAATTTAGAAATCATCTTGATTTTAGACTTTATCAAGCGGGCTATTAACTTGGGTCGTATAGAAAAGACGTAGGTTAGCGAAACCCCAAATCTTAGACATGGACGGACAGTTTAAATGAGGGAACTAATGATGTATTTATCTTTTTCTTATAGAGACGACACCCGAGATTGAGGGCGACCCAGCCGAGCAACGAGACTAGACTCCTTGACAGTGAGTGGACTTCGTTTTATTTAAGTTTCTCAAGTTTTAAATTGAATTTATTTTCTTATGCTTTGCGTAGTCATGAATTTCAATTAGCAATATTGATTTTGGGACTTGGAGTGCTAGTGAATGGGTTTACGGGTTGATATGTATTTTTAATCAAATTATGATTGAGATTCTGTGAAAACGATTTAAAGTATGGTTTTCTGGAACAATTATCGGTTTCTCCAAAAATTTTAAGAATGTTTTCAAATAGAATTATTCAATTTCAATGTGAAGGATTGAGGACGGATGGTTTTGGGATTTTATTAAGCACCCACTTAGTACCTGTCCGGGACATTGGAATTATATAGGTCTTTGGGACCCATCACGGCACACACTTAGGCTTTGGGCCGTGTGCCGGGATGCTTTGCCCTTTGGGGGCGGCCCTGCGTGCATGTACGGTAGGTTAATGGCCCTGCATGTGTATGACAGACTCCAGCTCTGCACATGTACGGCAAGATATCGCCCTACATGCGTATGGCAGGCTATGGGCCCTGCGCATGTACGGCAGGCTATACGGGGAAGTTGGGAGCGAGCGAAATATTCGTTTTAAATCTCAAGATTTTGTTTATGCGGGGAAAATTTTGGAGTTTGCATGATGAAATTTTCGTTCTTTCAAATTGAGAAATCGCAGAGTATTTTTACTAGTTATGTCCAATGATTTGTTAAAGAATATTTTAAATCTATTTCAAAATTGGGGGTTTTCATGCAAAGTTGGTTAGGACTTTGTATAAAAAAAAAAATTTTGGTTAATTGTAAAAGTTATTTTATTTTGTCCACTCACTGGGTTGTCTCACATTTACCTTGCGTGGTTTTCTTTTAAAATTTCCCCCAGGTAACTGCGGTGGTGCGGCCGAGCAGGAAATACGTCGAGGATTTTATAGATTTTGGAAACTTGTAAATTCTCTCCTAATGTCTTATTTAATTACCCTATTTACAGTAGTTAGACTATCACGGTGTAAATGTCACTGATACTAGCACAAACATTACCTTAGTTTTCCTTTTATTATGATTTTGGGTCGGAGACCCTTGTTTGTGGTAGAGGAGCTGGTTTAGAAGTGTAATTTACAGGTTTTCTAAGGAAGCATAATCCAGGGTTAGTCCAATTTCAGGGGAGGTTCTGCCGAATTTTCGGTAGGATTTTCCTTGACATTGGATTCCCGTAGGATCTCCCCGAGTTCAAGGGTGGAATTCGGGGAGGGTCCTGTCACAATTTCTGTTCATTTTAGGAGCTACACCCAAGACTGAGGGCACCCAGCCGAGTAGCGGGATTAGATTCCTTGGCAGTGAGTGGACTTTGTCTTATTTAAAGTTTTTCAAAATTTAAGTCGAATTTTATTTTTCTTATGAATTGCTTGGTCATGAATTTCAATTATCGAAATTGATTTTGGGATCTTAAATATTATTAAATGAGTTAGACAGATTGATATTTCTTATCAATTTATTATGATTGAGGCTTCTGTAAAAATAATTGAAATGATGGTTTCCTTGGGCAATTATTGATTTCCTTGTTAATTCGAAGAAAGTTTTGAATTGAGTTATACAGTTTCGATTGGAGTGATTGAAGAACGGTTGGTTTTGAATCTTATTAAGCACCCATTTAGTACCCGTTCTGTATACTGAAATTGTATAGGTCTTTGGGACCCATCACGGCACACACTTAGGCTTTGGGCCGTGTGCCGGGATGCTTTGCCCTTTGGGGCTGGCCCTGCGTGCACGTACGGCAGTTTAGTGGCCCTGCATGTGTATGATAGATCACGACCCTACACATGTACGACAGGTTATCGCCCTGCATGCGTACAGCAGGCTGTGGGCCCTGCGCATGTATGGCAGGCTATACCGGTAATTTGGGAGCGAATAAATTATTTGATTTAAATTTTAGAATTTTTTTTTATGCGGGGAAACTTTTTTTTTGCATGATTAAATTTCTGCTCTTTTAAGGCGAATAATTGCAAAGTATATTTACTAGCTTTTGTAAATGATTGATAAAGGAAATTATGAAATTCGTTTTAAAAACTGGGGCTTTTCATGGGGAGTTCGTGAGGTTTTTGTGTGATCTTTTCGGTTGGTTTCCAAAATTTTATTTTATTTTTGTCCACTCACTAGGTTGTCTCACTTTTACCTTTGTGTTGTTTTTTTTAAATTTCCCCCAGGTAACTGCGGTGGTGCGGTCGAGCAAAAACACGTTGAGGACACCTTAGATTTTGTAACCTTGTAAATTATCTCTCTTTTGTTCTTAATTGGTTGTGTTACTTAAGGTAGTTGGACTGTAACGGCACATATAACACTTTTAGTAGCAAAATGTTACCTTGGCTTCATTTTACTATGGTTTCGGGTCGAAGACCCTTGTTTGTGGTAGATGAGTTGGCTTAGAAGTGTGTTTCATAGGTTTTATAAAGTAAGGGTTAGTCCAATTTCAAGGGAGGTTCTGCCGAATTTTCGGTAGGATTTTCCTTGATATTGGATTCCCACAAGATCACTCTGAGTTCTAGGGTGGAATTCGGGGACGGTCCTGTCAATTTGGTATCAGAGAATAGGTTTAGGATTCCTCTAACTTTGCACCAAGTGTGCATACCTGTTTCTAAAAATTTCTTGGTTTTCTTATAGGAATTATGCCTCCTCGATATGGCCGACCGCCGGGGGACCACCACAAAACCCCTGAGGGCAGAGATGAGGCTGCTCGGGTTTTGAGCAGTCCATTGATCATTTGGTTGAAGCTATGACTACTACGGTACACACTCGAGGACCTCCAGAAGGAGACTATAGTATTGAGCGCGCCCATAAGCTTGGGGCAACTACTTTCAGGGGAACGACTGACCTTGCTTTGGCAAACGATTGGATAGTGCGACTAGAGAGGATTTTCGAGGTTATGAGATGCCCAGAGGAAGAGAAGATGGTCTTAGCTTCATTTCTATTGGATGGTGATGCTTACCTGTGGTGGGAGACAGAAAAGGCAGGACTTGGGGCTGATGAAATTTCGTGGGATAGATTCAGGAGGGCCTTTTACGAGCAGTACTATCCCCGGATCTACTGTGATGAGAAGAGGGCAGAGTTTCAAAGATTGAGGCAGGGATCTATGACTGTGGTGGAGTATGAGAGGAAATTCACTGAGCTTGCCAGGTTTTGCCCACATCTGGTGGCAGATGAGAGAGAGAAATGCTCCCGATTTGAGGATGGCTTGAGAGAGGAGATTCGTACAGTAGTTGCTGCAGCCATCCATTCCACTTATGCTAATTTAAGAGAGGCTGCTATGAAGGTAGAAAGATCCCTTGTTGAGAAGAACAGGAGTGGAACAAGACGAAATCTCCAGCACAGCTCGATTGTGGGTGGACCCAGTCAGGGGGCATCCAAGAGAGGCAGTTTTAGTTCCAGTTCTTCAGGAAGGTCCACAGAGACAAAATGTAGGACTGGTGCCAACAGTTCATCACGGAAGAAAGGACTCACTGAGCCGAGATCACTAACTAATACTAATCTAATACTAATGAAAATGCTAATATAATACGCGACATAAAGACTCCTTATTTTTTATGAAATTTCATAAACCAAAATTAAAACTAAACTAAAATATGATAAATGAAGTGAAATTTACTGAAGTATTGTATTACAAAGAATAATTAGAGTAATTGTATCAATATCCGGACCTTAATTGTATATAAATAATTGTATTATATAAATAAAAAGAATTATATAATAAATTAACGGTTCTTTTCTTTATTGATTTGCTCTACAGAGATCAAACTCCTCCAATCCAATTTTTATTCATAATTGGAAGTTCCTACGAGATAATAGAAATAGATCGGTGACCTTTTGAAAAGGGAAAGAAGCTTTTCACTTTGATTTCACATTATCAATTATGTAAAACATCAAACAAATAGAGAAAAGCCAGCTATCGGAATCGAACCGATGACCATCGCATTACAAATGCGATGCTCTAACCTCTGAGCTAAGCGGGCTCGCATAACATAAATTGTACGCGTATACTAATTTAGTAAACTACTGAGATCTTAAATGTTCATTCTTTTCGTCTCGGGGTCAACTCCGGGGCGGTCCTGTCAATTAAATGGTAGAAAATTCTACATTGACAAGCAACAAGAAAAGAAGAAAGAAATTATCTAACACTTCATTTCGATACTGATTGTGAAATTGCATTGCTGTGTCAGAAGAAGGATAGCTATACTGATTCGGTATACTCTAAAGGCACCCTTGGTACAATTTTGACGATCTCACAAAGATTATATTTCAGTTAATTTATATTTACTGATTTCATCTTTTACGGAATCGACCCCCTCTGACTGTACAAGAATATGCGGAGCTCAACATGTCTGGAAGCATAGGAGAACGTTCTTTTGTTGATATTATTACCAGTATTCGATATTGGGTCATTCATAGCATTACTATACCTTCCTTATATATGTTCATCAATAAAAAATATCTTAATTAGCTTAATTAAGATATTAAGATAGTAAGATTTTTTGACTATTCTATTTTTATTATATTTTACTATTTTTTTGATATTTCACTATTAAATTTTAATATATTTTAATACATAATTTTATTATATTTGATATATATTTTATATTTCTATATATTTAAAATTTTAAATATAATCTAGTACCTAAGTTAGTAATATAATCTAGTAATTAAGTTAGAATTTAGAATCTTACTGTAAATAATTTGGAATGAATCAAATCTCCCCAAGTAGGATTCGAACCTACGACCAGTCAGTTAACAGCCAACCGCTCTACCACTGAGCTACTGAGGAACAACACGAGATTAGATCTCATAGAAGGTGTAATTGTTTGTTTAGTGAATGTGTAACTGCTTTTTTAGTGAATGTGTAATTTTTTTTTTTTAGGGGCCTGCAATTTTTTTTCTTGTTAAAAAATAATAGTGTAATTATTTGTAGTTATTTTTTAGTGTAATTGTATTTCTAAAATTGAGTTTCAATGTAACTATTTTTTTAAAATTCAATTTCAATTTCAATGACAACTATATTGAAGTGTAACTATATTAAAATACAATTACAGTGGACGCGCGTCAGTCCTTGTTAAAGAGCGTCAGAGCGTGTCAGAAAGGTAAAAGAGGCATTATAAGTTTTAAAGAGTTTTGGGAGAGTTTCCAAATAGGTGGGGGCTTAAAAAAAATTTTTGCTCTAAAATTAAATCAACCTAAATTAACCATTTTTTATATGAACCAAACTTTTTTAGAGTTTTTTTTTTTTTTTTTAAGTCCACTTGGACAAAGTAGTGTTTAAAAAGCCCAAATTCGGAAGCCCAATTCCCAGCCGGTCTATTTTTTAAAAACCCTGGAGCTACAGTAACTTGCTACAATAACCTTTGAGAATTGTTACTGTCTAACAGTAGCAATTTTTACATTACAAAAAAATTAAAAATAAAACAATTTATACAAATCTTACATTTTCTTTTTGTGTATAAACACATCAAAAATAGCATAAAAGCACTTCTTTTTTTCATATCTAAAAAATTGTTACTATCGGGTAGTAACAGTTACCTTATTGTTATTATCGGACAATAACAATCACGTTATTGTTACTGTCGGACAGTAACAATCTTATTATTGTTACTTTCAGATAGTAATAATCACTTTATTATTATTATAGGAAAATGAAAAATAGTATAAGTTCGTCTGTGAACATTCTAATTCTTTTCCCTTTAAATGCAACCTAAGAAGTAGCTGAATACCATATATTTTATTATTATCAAATTAAAATTGGATTGATCATATGATTGAATTTATACCCATATGATCTAAACTTTTGCACATATACAGGCATTATTGTCACAAGTACACAAACACATTAAGACAAAATAGCTTATTTAGAAGCAAATTTTGTTTGCTTCTAAACAAGCAAACCCAGATGCTCTTCGCCTCCTCCTTGCCCCCCTGCCATCTCCCTCGTCCAGCCACCTTGCAGGACCTAGACCTGTGCGTGATCCATCTCGCATGGAGCCCAAAGCTTGCAGATCTCTTATTTTCCATAGGGCTCATATTATGTTTTGGACTTTGAAAGGTTATGCTTTGTTAGAATTCCACCCAACAAAACTTTTGGGTTTTTTGGATTTTTTGTTCCCCCGAAATGAACCCATGGGTTTTTCCTTTCTTTTGTTTTTTTTTGCCTTTTGCTTTTGTATGGTTTTTCTCCACATATTTGGTCTGAAAATTTTCAGATCTGCACTATTACTTACCAAGATAAAAGATTTTTTTTTTTATTCAATGGAAAAGAAGAAGAAGACACAAAAGTTGCATTTTGGAATTTTCAGTGCAAATGGTGGTGTAGCACTTTCTGGTGGACAGTGGGTTTGGGTTTGCCGAATTTTCAATAGACATGAGTTTGCAAATGTGAAATTCGGTGGAAATGGTGGTGTAGTACTTTTTGGTTGACAGTGCAGTTGACACATAGAATGTGAGCTTTTTCGAATTTGAGTTTTTTTTTTTTCTTTTCTTGATTTTCTACCGGTGTGGTGCCTCCTCGGCCTTGCCCACCACCCAAATACCCAGTTCTTGGTTGCTTTCTTTTTTGGGTTGCTTTGTTTATATAATTTTTTTTTTTATATTTGGGTTGGTAGAGAAGGTGAGAGAAATATAGAGACAAGATGATAGGTCACTGGCCGGTGAGGGAGGTGGCGCCGGCAAGTGGGGAGGGGAAGGTTTGGGTTGTTGCTTTTCATGTATAGTTGCTACAACAAGAATGTGGAGGAGAGTTTGGGTGCTGCAGCAAGGTGGTGGATTGTGGCAAACATAAATTCCACACAGGGGCATTTTGGTCAAAAAATGAAAAAGGATTATAAAATCTTATTTTTTCTGACATGGGTTAGAAAAGCTTAGGCCATATCAAAAATGGTTGTTTAATTAAATTAGCCAATTTTATGAGGTTATTTTTTCTTCAGATACTTTGGTGGTTATCTTAGTTTAGAATACATATTACAAAGTATATTAGATTATGACACATACTTTGGGTTTGTATTAATATAAAACATTATGTCACTTCTCTTAATAACTTTTTTAAATGTGGGATAAATTGCTCTTTCAAAATTAAAAAAAAAATATTAATTCAATTTTTTGATTAAAAAAACAATAAAATTAAAACTAGAAAAGATTAGTACTAACACAAATTAAAAAAAAGATTTAAATTAAAAAATATTAAAACTAAAAAATTAAAATTAGAAAAGATTAAAACTAAAAACTTGAATGAAGGCTGAGAGAGAGAAGAGAGAGTTGAAGAGAGAAGAGAACGAAGGCTGGGGCAAATTAGTTTTCCTCTCTCCTTTACTTTTTCTTTTTTCTTTTTATTTAGTTTTAATACTTTTTAAGTTTAAAAATAATTAAAATTTTATTTAAAATAGAAAGACCAATTTACTCCTCATTTAAACTGAATTATTAACTGAAGTAACAAAATGTCTCATATTGATGATACAAATTCAAAGTATATGTTCTAATAAAAAACACTTTGAAATATATATCATAAAG
>QANT01006968.1:0-12951 GCA_003254885.1 Purshia tridentata | reverse complement strand
AAATTTTATTTAAGACCCATTATATGTGGGCCAAAGGACAATAGAAGGGCAAATTTGTCAAACAACTAAAGCCCAAAACAAATGGGCTTTAAATTTGTGACCTATTCTAAAAATTAAGTTCAATAGTTAGTAGTCAAACCTAAAAACTATGAGCAAAACTGATTTTCTAAAAAAGTATTGAAACTAGGTACTTAATCCTAAATTTCTACTCTTATAATTGAATTAATATTATAAAACAAAGAGAAATATAGAGAGAATTTTTATATATAATATTAGGAGAGATGAATATTAAACATTATAATGAGCAGCTACATAATTGATGATATGTACAACAATTAAATGATATTTGTCCTTTTTTATTCTATTGGAGGACGTCACATGACATAACCTAATCATCACTCAATACCCATCCTTCCTCGCCATTTGGGTAAACATCGATGAGTTTATAATGTTTGTCTTTTTCATTGATAATAATGCTTGTTATTTTCTCTTTTTTATAGTTTTCTTCAACTTTAAATTCTTTAGTCACATTAATTAACCTTAAATTCTAATTATCTTCTACTACCTATAGGCTATACCACATCCACGTCTATATTGAAATTCAATTGGCTGATCAAGAAAGAGAAGAATGTAGGTAGGCAGTAAAAGCATGCATGAAAACAATATTAAACAAATTAATAAGAGAAACTTAATCCAAGCTTTGCAGATATGTTTATGGGGTTAGGATGTAGTATGTTCATAATGTTCCAACTTTAAATGATGACTCAATTCTTTCTTTTTTTTCTCTTAATTTATTTTAGGTTTTTTTTTTTTAAGGTCAAACTAGGAACATATCAGCTCATAGATAAAATAACTTGTGAAAAATTAATAACTAATATGAAACATAAAAATACAAGCTTATGGAATGACATCCACATGATTAATTTTGTGACTTGCTATTAGTTTGTTGGCATGTATTGGTTTATTGGCTAACAATTACAACCACTGTATTGTTTGACTGTAACAATGAATATAACATTATTCTCAAGCCTAGCAGGTAATAAATCGGTAAGCAAAGATATGCTAATCGATTTATGTTGAAAAGGAAGCTTCGACAACGGTTTTTAGAGATGATTCAAGAGCATCATAGAAGCCTACTCAATGCCCAAGGATGATGAGCCACGGCTAACGGCCCAACTATGAATTTCCACTCCAAGCCCATCATAGAAAGAGTTTGGATATTCTTGGAGACTAAGTCCATAGATGATAAAATCTTATCTCATCAAGAGGATAGGATCCTATCTCATCAAATCTCTAGGGCCAAGGAATGGCTCAATCCAAAAGGGTTGTCATTGAACCCTATAAATACAAATTGTTGGAGAAGCACAAAGGAATTTTCCCCCAAAATCAAGAATCAATCAACACTAAATATTTTCCGCACGTAATTAGGTTTAATGCTTTATTTATTTTATTCTCGTAATTATGTTATTGAAGTCTCACCCTCACATGTTAAAGCCCCATCTCTTTGTAACCAAAAGAAAAAGGCTCATTTTTTCACTTGGCCCAAATTTAATTTGGGCTGGTTTTTTCAATCGCAGCCCAATACCAGTTTTGTTTTTTGGAAGTAGTCCAATATAAACTTAAAGCCTTTAACCCTAATTTGTCCAAAATCAAGGTTGGGCTTTTTTGCTTTTTCTTTTGTTTTTTGTATAACCAACCCCTTTTTTTGTGGCCAAAACAAAAACGACTTTTCTTTTTTATTTTTATTTTTTTGCTTTAATACTCATTTAATGTTTTGTTTGCTTTATACTCATTTGACGGCTTTTAGGTGCAAGTTGTGCAACCAACTACTAACTACTATAAATAATTTATTTCTATTCTCTGCACGGTTAATCCCTGTTTTCACTCTTTCACCTCACAAAATCCAACAACAAATCCATTTATCCTTTTCCTTATTTGTCTCTCTCATTTCTTTTTTGAGCAGACTTGCTTGTCTCTTCAATCGCGCGAAATACCATATAGTAATGATAGAAATACTTAAAATGAAAGCGGCATGATTGTGGTAATAATTTGTAAGTCCTAAAAACCATATGATATTATATTTGTACCATTTTTAGTATTTTATTAATTTTCTTTTCTTTATGATAGACACTCTCTTTTCGTTTTGGAGATGGTTTCTAGACTTTTAGTTGGAGGGGTAAGTTTCCCAGCAGGACGTTTATATGCAGAAGCAGAACGTGAGGCTTCTTCTTGTTTTCTCCGACATTTTATTTCCCAAAATATTCCACAATGTAACAAATATTATATGATCTCTGTTGGAATTGTTCAATAACGTGTGTGGCTGCTGAAAGACTTTCTGGGTTTGTTTGTTTGTTTTTTTTTTTTTTTNNNTTTTTTTTTTTTTTTTTTTTGTCTTTGGCCTCTCCCTCGTGATCTTTGATGGGTTTGGTGGTTCTTATCTGGGTTTTCTTGCTTAGGCCCTGTGGTGCTGGATTTCTAGACTTTCAATGAGGTAAAGGTTATCCAATTTAGAGTATTCTAAGTATCTTGGTTTTTCTTTATATTCTGGTTAGTTAACCATTTTTTGGGATGCATGGGATTTGAATATAGTTCTGATGTATTTCTTCAGGGATTGATGAATTGTGAATTTGGAATCTTGGTTGTTTCTATAATAGGACCAAAAGGTTTGTTGCAAGTTTGGTGAATGATATTGATTTTGGTTCTTTTGGATCTAAGAGCCTTTCCTGTATAGTTTTGGGGCAGTCCGATTGGGTTTGGCTTCATCATCTTAGGCATTTGTTGTATATTTTGAACAAGAGGATTGGTAACATACAGTTTCGAAGTTGGAAAGCCTGCAATATATTGTGTTGGGCCTTTTAATGATTAGATTTTTATATGATTAGTGGCAAGGATGATTTAGGATTGGCTGGATATCATTGACTTTGATATATTTCAGGATTGTTGTAGATTTAGATTGATTGTATAAGAATAGCTTTAGATTTATGGAGCTAGCTGATGAGCTACAAGTCAACAACAGAGAGGCAGAGGAAATGGACAGAGAGGATAGAGAGCCCTCTGCAGAAGCCCCTCTCAGAGAGCCCCATTGCTACCGGAATCATTATGGGGGCATGGTGAGAAAGAAAGCTTATATCTTTGATGGATTTGGAGAATTTTACAATAAGGAATGGGATCTTACAGAGGGTATAGGAAATGAGTTTTGTTGGTACCATGTGGAACTTCCAAAAGGAAATCAGAAACTTTCTCAATCTGCACAATACCTCATCGGTGTTCTTTGCCCACCTTTGAAACTCCAGGACATTCTCTCGCTTGTCAGCAATGGACCCTTTTGTGGGCATGTTGATGGGGCTCTTGTCTTCAGAGTCAACTCTCCTGGCCCTCCCTCCAGTGATTTCACATTCAGAATTGCTGCAAGAATTACTGAGAATTCAGTGATAACTGTGTCTTTGGGCCGTGTTCCCAGATTGGGATTCTCACCAGTAGGTGAATCTCTACTCTCAGAGATTCCTAGTGTGGAGAGTCCTTCTTCTCATAGAGGTGAGCAGAAGGAAGGGAGTGGGATTCTAATAAGGGAGCATGTTCTTGAGTTCTTATTGACGATGAATCACTCTGAGGAGGCCGATAATCCCGTGCCAAAATCTGTCTCCAATCTTGTGGTTCATATTGTTGACACACATGTGGATCAACTCCAAGATGTTGTGACTAAACTCGAGATAGAGTTGGATTCTGTTGAGCTTGAGTTGGATAAAGGTAAGTTCCAGTTTTGACATTTAAGCTGCCTCCCAAAAGTTTCACTTTACCACATTTTTTTGCCTATTTATTTTATATCACAGAACATATTGCTTTTTGGACAAATTTCTAGTCAATTCCTTATTTCTCGTTCAGACTATTCAGCTTAAAGAAAATGTTATGGAACTTAAATATTTCATGCTTCACATTTCAAGGTTGCTGCATTAGTGTTGTTCTCTATTGTAAGTTATTTCAAGGTTGTAACTTTTTTGGTTGACTTGGGAGACCATCAGTAAATGGTGGCATGTACCTAGTTGTCTTTTTTGCATAATTGACTTGTCCTTGTTCAAAATATATTTTCCAAATACATAATTTTAAATTGTCAATAATTTTTATTTTATTATCTCCATTTGTTATTAGGACTTTGACTCCATAAGTAACAAAACCACTAAGGAAAGAATAACGAAAAATAAAAAACGAAACAAAAAAGAAGATTTTTCATGTTGGGGGATCTTAAATTTGATATACAATGACTACACTATCCTTAGCTTTTAAATCTATTATCGCAGATACTTAAAATGATTAGGGCATATTATACATTTCATATAAGTCAAGCAGGAAAAGACTGTTTGTTTAGTAATATACATATATCATAGCATTAGTTAGTATATTAGTCTAGTTTGATTTTTTTTTTTTCCAATCCTGGTGGATAGCAAATGTTCATTGGAAGCTTCTTTATTGCATTAGACAGATTTGGATGAGTGAAAAACTCTCTTGAAGTTCTAAAACTTATAATGTTTTGGCCTTCCATGAAGGATACCTCAAAACTCCTATGACAGCACTCAGTAAAGGTTTTGCTTTTGAGGTAAGTTTTTAACCAGAGTGGACTAAGTAACCATTGTGGTGCTTTTAAGTGAAGTACTTTACATTCCTAAGCACGTTGGCTTTTCCATGCATAATCATTTCCGCGACTGAAAGCCTTTCTATAGATACTTTGCTATTAAAAAAAAAAAGTGGATTTTTATGTGTAATCTTCTATGTAATTTTGGAACTTATTTTGATTGAAAAATATGCACTGATGTTCTGATTTTTAACAGGTGGTTTTGCTTTGAAGAAACAAATGCTAGATGATAGAAGATTTCCTAAAATGCATCTCAACCTGCAGCGCCTCCTGCAGGTAGTTTTTCAGCCCATTATTTTCTAGCATGTGTGGAAGGAAGAAGAATTATGTGTTATTTTAAATTGCAAAGCCTTACTGCATATTTGAGTGGTGATTTCACAAGCTCTGGTTTTTGGTAAGTTGCAACATACCCTATAAAAAAATTGCAAAAAGCAAAAAGTAGGCCGAGGCTAATTGTAGTTCAACCCATATGGCTCTTTAGCTCCTTTTGATGGAGCCAATTTCATAATACGTGATAGTTCTTCCATCAGTCATATGGGTGGTGGGGCTTCCTAAACATCTATAGTCTACGGGTGTGTTCATATCATGCATGTTCCTTGATTGTTCAAAAGAATGTGATTGGCTTGCAAGTGTATCTCCTAATTGATTTAAATTCTTGTTATATGAATGAAACCATGTGGAATAAGCTCATTCATGTTGCATTTATTGTACTGAGCTCAGGTAATTGCTCATGGGGAGCAAGTTTTTCCTCGGGTCAAAGAAAAATGTTCTTCAAAACATTGGTTTTCCAATGAAGATACTATTGCTCTTGAAGAGCTGATTGGACGGTTGAGGAGGCTAAAAGATAATGTAGGCTTTATAGCAAATCGTGTCACGGCAATACAGGCTGGTCTAGACAGCTGGCAAGCTGAGCAAATAAACAGGAAACTATATTATCTCTCGTTCCTTTCTATAATATTCCTTCCTTTATCCATCATTACTGGAGGTCAAGTTATTCTTTCACATAACCTTTCATTTACCGGATTCTGAGGTTTTTTTATATGTTTCCACTTTGAGCAAGAAGCTTTTAACACCAAACACTTGTTCTGTATTTCTTGCAGTGTTTGGCATGAATGTGGGGGGAGTTCCATGGACGGAACAAAAAGACCCAATGTTGAAGGATGGTTTCCGTAATGTTATGCTACTCTGTGCTGCTTTGCTACTCCTGGCTCTACTCTGCTTCTGTTTTCCTGCTCTTTATACCCGAATAGCTTCTTGGCAAAGGAGAAGAGTCATGAGGAGAAGTTGGTCCCTCAACAGGAAGTCATTCCTCAAGAGAACCCATGGAATTGGGGTTCAAGAAAGAAGGGGATACCTTCGGATATGAGGAAAGCGTTCATATTTGCAGTATGTCCTTTTATTTCTTCTCATTTCATTTGGTTCCTTGCTTTTGATTCTTTTTTATTTATTTGAATACTCATTTCTTATCATCATTGGCTCATTGCCTTAATTCTTTCAGGGATATTGTGTTGCTTTCCACTCCAGTTTGGTTCAAGATACCTTCTAAATGACCTATACAGTGACAAACATGTAAATGGTCAATAATATCATTTACTCTTGCTCTAGATCTGGGAATTTTGAAGAGCACTTATTGAGTCTGGACACCAAGAGAAAAAGGTAGAGGTTGCTCAGTGGAGGATAGCATATTCTTTTAATGATTTTGTTTCTTTTATTGGTTTGTAATTCCTCCTTTTTCATTTACTCACTTTGATTAGCTTCTAAACTGTACAGTCTCTTGTAAGTTGTATCATACAAAAGTTTAATACCGCTGCAGTGGTGGTAACTATTTTTGGTCCACCCTTTTGGGTGCTTTATAATGTATATTCAATCATTAACAGCTTCATGATCATAAGCAAAGACTCATTACAACTGGTAGTGAAGATTTGGGACTTGGGATTTGTTGATACCTTTAAATTTGGAATGTGATTCAGTATTCATTCCATAAAGAGATCAGGATGTTAGTGATATAAACTAGAACTGGATTTTTTATTTTTTATTTTTTGTAAGTCTAGCAATGGCGGTATTGCTGCTGGCTGATTTCTTAGCAACTTTAAAATGTTTGGAGGTCAATGTGTTATTGTTAGATGGGTTTGACAAGGTATATATCTTTTGTTATTTATGAAATGTATTTTCCAAGATGCATGGACTGCACTTGCAAATTGCAGAACTTTGGAAATTCGTTTTAGATGGTCTGCTTGACTGCTCCCCGTAGACTGGGTTTGTGCTTTAAACAGAGATCGTTGTCTGGTATCTGTCATTAATTAACTGGACTCCCAAGAATGAGCTCATATGATTGCACCACTTGCTTGAACAGGAACTAAGAAGACTCTATGACGCTCAATTTAGTGGTGATTTTTAGTAACAATATGATCTGTTTCTTAAGAATAATTATGTATCTTGGTTCATGGTGTTATTGGCATTACATGGTGATTCATGCCTTGGTATCCAAGTTACATTTGTTTACGTACTATATTCATTGTTACCCAATATTATTTACGTAGTATTCACATAATATTTACATTACAAGAGATAGTACAGGTATTACAAATTGCAACTGGTAAAATTAAATGTTAATATTGCACTGAAACAACAAGAAGTCCTAAATAATATGACCATTGTGTGTTACTCGAACCCCTTTAGTGCTCAAAGCCTCTTGTGTACTTTGTTGTAATTTGAAGGGACCTGGATACTCTACCAGGCAAAGTGTCTGCAAAGTTTACCAGACTATGTGGCTGACTTTTAATCTCAACCCTTTAATAATTTTAATGGCTGAAATCTTGCTATATTTGCAAATTTCCTCTTTTTCATAAATTAATTTTAAAAAATAAAAAAACCATAATGTCGATCTCACACGATACATATGGTTCAAGAGTTGCTACAAAATCTCATTAAACTGAAGATATCTGTTACAACATGATTACAATTCCCTTTTTCGTGCTCCTTCAAATCACAAGCTGGAAGGAATAGTTACCACGCTTGGCAATTTTTGGATCATTAAGACTTCATTGTTGGAAATATTATTGTATGTGACAATATTACCTAATTCACGTATTATCATATACATGTACGATGTGTTTATAAATTTTAGAGTTCAGAGTTTAAATTTTAGATATTATTGAGTGTGATTATAACACAACCAATAATTTATCTCATTTTTGGTTGTTAATTCTAACAAATATGCGCGTGAAAGTAAGCATAGTCCTCATAATAAAGTAAGCCTAGTGTTCTCATTAATTTGTTCCAAAGGATAATCTCCATAGTTTAAAGTGAGAAATGCAATAGCGCACTATCATACAAACATACACAATGAAATATCCCAAAAACCCAACCAAATTACCGAGGCACCATAATGTTTGATCCAATCAATTTTTTTCTTGTTTTCACGGACCTTTCGAAAGGTAGAATTATTGTCAAAAGGTGTCGGGCTCCTAAAATTTGGTTCAGAAAACCTAAATAGTTTTATCCTCCTAGCATATAAAAATTTAGAAGTTCATCTCTAACATCGATTCAAAATCACCACTCAAACAAAGACGAGCAACTGCTTCAGCACTCACTTCTTCACTTCTTCATAATCTGCCTCAGGAGCTTGGTCGCCACCCTGTGAACCTCCAGATGAAGAGTCACCACCACCGGAACCGCGGGACATGTGCTCCCCAATCTTTGAGACAGCTTTGTTTGCAGCATCAAGCTTCGTCTTGATTTCATCAACATTATCCCCTGTGGTTGCCTTTCTCAAATCTGCAACTGCATCCTCAATTTCTTTAGCAACTTCACTCGGAATCTTGTCCCGGTACTCATTCAAGCTCTTCTCAATACTGTAGATGGTGGTGTCTGCACTGTTTTTGATATCAATGAGAGCTTTCCTTTCCTGATCCTTCTGGGCATGCAGCTCAGCTTCCTTGACCATCCGTTCAATTTCGTCTTGTGAAAGCCCACCAGATGATGTGATGGTAACCTGTTGTTCTTTACCAGTGGCTTTGTCCTTTGCAGAAACAGTGACTATACCATTGGCATCAATATCAAATGTGACTTCGATCTGAGGCATGCCTCTCGGTGCTGGAGGAATGCCTCCAAGCTCAAACTCTCCCAGGATCTTGTTGTCAGAAGCCATTTCACGCTCACCTTGTAGCACCTTGATACCAACCTGTGTTTGGTTGTCGGCTGCTGTGGAGAAGACCTGCAATGGTAGAACATGTCAGGAATATAACATCCATGACAAAACGTAAGATGCAAACACTTTAGCAGCATGTGCAGTTAGATTAAAATGTTAAGGCTAAATAGAGACTGCAAGGCAAGAAAGCCAACTAGACCCTCCCACCAAATATTAACTCTTCTGAGAAGAAACATGAAACAAACAAACAGATAGGCCTCGCTCCTATCCCTCTATTGCAACACCTTCTCATCAAGCAATTAAATAAAATCTTCTTAAAAAATTTTGGCTTTGAGGACTGACCTGACTCTTCTTTGTGGGAATTGTCGTGTTCTTGGTAATCAGCCTGGTGAAGATACCGCCCAATGTCTCAATACCCAGTGATAGAGGAGTAACATCCAGAAGAAGCAACTCCTTAACATCACCCCGGAGGATACCACCTTGGATGGCAGCTCCCAAAGCAACTGCCTCATCAGGATTCACTCCTTTGCTTGGGCTCTTTCCGAATAATTCTGAAACCACCTGTTGCACCTTGGGAACACGGGTCATTCCACCAACAAGAAGAACCTCATCCACATCCTTAATAGATACGTTGGCATCCTTCAAACAATTCTTGCATGGGGCCTTTGTCTTCTCAATCAAGTGATTTACAAGACTTTCAAATTTTGATCTGGTCAGTGTGATGTTGAGATGCTTAGCGCCTGAAGCATCAGCTGTGATGAAGGGCAGGTTCACCTCAGTTTGAGATGTTGATGAAAGTTCAATCTTTGCCTTCTCAGCTGCCTCCCGAAGCCTCTGTAAAGCAAGCTTATCCTTCGAAAGATCAATTCCCTCAGTCCTCTTGAATTCGCTAACCAAAAAGTCCAGCAAAGCATTGTCAAAATCCTCTCCTCCCAAGAATGTGTCACCATTTGTTGCTTTCACCTAGAAAAGAGAGAGTTGTGACTGAAATGTTCCAAAATAAACGGAAAGTACGAGAACTTAACTGAATGGCAAACTATGCATACCTCAAAAACACCATTGGATATCTCCAAAATGGATACATCAAATGTTCCACCACCAAGATCAAATACTGCTATTAGGCCTTCCTTGTTGTTCATACCATAGGAAAGTGCAGCAGCAGTAGGCTCATTTATGATTCTCTGTACATCTAAGCCTGCGATTCTGCCAGCATCCTTTGTTGCTTGTCTCTGAGCATCATTGAAGTAAGCTGGAACAGTAATCACAGCTTTTGAGACACTCTTTCCAAGATAAGCCTCTGCAGTTTCTTTCATCTTTGTCAAAATGAAGGCTCCAATTTGGCTTGGGGAGTACTGTTGTCCATTGACTTCAACCCATGCATCTCCATTTGGAGCTTTTACAATCTTGTATGGAACCATCTTCATTTCTTTTTGGGTCTGGGGATCATCAAAGCGTCTACCAATCAGACGCTTGGTTGCAGAAACTGTATTTGTTGGATTGGTCACAGCTTGACGCTTTGCTGGAGTACCAACCAGTAGCTCTCCTTTCTGGTTGAAGGCAACTATTGATGGTGTGGTTCTAGCTCCTTCAGAATTCTCAATAACTTTGGGACTCTACAATAATTTTAAAATTAGTTAGACATGAACCACGTGCCAAAAAAAAGCTTAAACAATGAATTTAGTCACATGATCAAATCATTGGCCTTTTTACCTTTCCCTCCATCACAGCAACACAGGAGTTGGTCGTTCCTAAATCAATCCCAATAACATCACTCCCAGCAGGTTTGGAACTGTTTTGAGCACAAGAGAGTATTAAAAAAAAAAAGTAAGGAGACAAGAAAAACAGATGATAGTAAGTCCAAAGTACCTGAAAGGCCTCGCCAAGGTTGCTAATTTGTGACCCAGAAGTGATGTCTTGGGAGTGCTAGTCAACTGCAGAAACATAAAGACATATAAGCTATATACGACAACTGTTAAATTCATATAATCATATTGAACTATCGTATGAACTCCAAACCATTGATAAGTTTCAGAAAAAAAAAAAAAAAAGAACTCCTCATTGATGAATACAAGGAGAGCTTCAAAACAAATAAAATAACATCCCATATCTTTTTCATAACTAGATGCCCATTATACCCTTTCTTTAAAACTTAGCATGGACAATTAACGAGTAAAATCCGACCAACTCATTTTACCAATCGAATAGCTACAGCCTCAAAACTAGACAATAATTTATACAAAACAAAAAAAGAATAAAGAATAAAACAGTACTGCATCAAATGTTCGTAATAACACAACCTCAAAGCCTCAAACTTTATCAAAATTGACAAAGAAAAACATCAGTACTTCACTGACTTGAGTATTAGTCATCAGGAAAAGATAACAATCACAAAGAGTAGCGCAATCCCTACCAAAAATAAGAGCTCATAGCCATCAACAACCCAATCAAAGCAAAGCGAAAATATTACACATCAGATGGCAGATAGGAAATCACGTAATAGATGAAAAGCACACAGATATTCGAAAACCCAAAACCTCATGAAAACTGAAAAAAGTGTTCTTTACTTATCCATTTCTATTTCCTCTTGATTACAACAAACAAAGTCTCCACAAAATCAAAATTTATGTAGCGAAAAACCATATCCTAAATCCAAAAAACAGATCAAACAGAGAAATAGTCAAGGTCGAACTCGAAGAGAAATCTAAGAGGAGAAGTAAAGAGACGTACGGATCGGTAGGCACAGAGAGGGGCCGAAGCGACGTCTCGGCGTCGTAGGGAACGAAGCAACGCGGCGGTGGCCATGGCTGCTTAGAGAGAGAGAGAGAGAGCGAGCACAGAGACACGATGTCGTAGGGAACGAAGCAACGCGGCGGTGGCCATGACTGCTTAGAGAGAGAGAGAGAGAGAGAGAGAGAGAGAGAGAGCGAGCACAGAGACACGAAGAAGGAACGCGAAAGAGAGGGTTCTGGAGTTAGGGTTTAGGGTTTTTGTGGGAGAGAGGGTTTTTTATGGGGCGTTTAGTGAGAGAGATTGGGTGTGGAAGGTTCTGGATCTATATATATTCTCTACATGAGGGTTTTGTCATTTTTGTGGTTTTCATTAGTGAGACGACGTCGATTTGGGTTTGATGAGTTTATGTGTACCTCTTTATGCGGTGCTACGTGGCCAAAACAGGGAGTCTGGCTTAGCCTATTTTTTTGGGATGAAGAATTAGCTTTCTTGAGCAGCACTACACTACTCCACTCCTAAGGCCTTCTACCAGAGTAAAGCCATTTTTTGATAGCCAAATGTCATTTTAGGTGTGTAAATAGTATTTTTTGGGTATCAGTTTCACTATAGCACTAATACTCATATTTGAGTATTATAATTTTAAATCTAATTAAATTATGTCTAATATTAATTAAGTATTGAAAAAAGGTATACCATTGATTATATTTTAAGAAAGTCTTTAATTTAAGGTCAATATTAAATATATTTGAATTTTTCATTTGTTTATCCAAATTAAAATTTTTATATTTTATTACTCAAAAATGGTAAATATAATATTATTTATTTATTTTATGATGGGTATATATAAAAAACACATAAAGAAAATCAAATACAAACAATTAAAATTTTTTAAGTATTCAAACATGTGGGCTCAAGCCATTTGGGTATCACTTTTTCTTACCCTCAAATTTGGGTTCCAATATGGCAATCAACCCAAAATGGCTATCACAATCCAGTGCATAGTGGAGAAGTTATGGTCAAATGTTAGCCATTTTAGCTTTTGACTATCACAATTCTGGTGCATAGTAAAAGGCCTAACTACTGTTATTTTGTTCACCAGTGAACATCATTAGCTGGTCAACTAAGTGACACGTGTTTTTTGAAAAATAAATATTACTCACTTTATTTAAGTGGTGATGCTCATCATTTTTCACTCTCAATCTAATCTGATTCTTATTTTTAAGTTTTATTTTTTATTTTTTATTTATAAAACAATAATTAAAAAATACAAATTAAAAGGTTTATGCACAAAAGAGACCAATGCTTAAAAAAACTCGATTTGTTCCGCATTAGTTTGGATAATTTGAGTGGAGTATTTAAATTACTATTGTAACTGTGTATAGATAAAGATATGGTGGATTTAGGCCTCAGCAATGGGCCGGGCCGGACAAGCCCGGCCCTTAGT
>QANT01006965.1:0-17532 GCA_003254885.1 Purshia tridentata | reverse complement strand
GGAAGGAGGAAGAGATAAATTTTTTTTTTAATGCAAGGGCAAAAAAGGAAAAAATATTGGGAGAGTGGTCAATTTAGTATTTTAGGGTGGTGTATATAGCCTGGACCAGAAAAGTAATCAAGGTGAAAAAAAATGTGTGAGAACGTGAGAGAAAGAATTGGAATGGGAAGGTTGATTCTTATTAAGTTTTTTACTAACCATCTAGAATGAAAATGAAGTTGATTCTTACTCATGTGTTTATCAATAATTATGAATTGAAATAAAAATTTGTTATTTACTAAAAAGTTTGAGTGTTGTTAAAAAAATTTCATTTTCTTAATGTATATTTTATAATTATTAAAAAAAATTGAGGGTACTTTTGCTATTAATTCATGACGGCCTATGGAAAATGAGTTAACACCATGTTCTCTCCAAGGAATGAGATTAGGGGAATGATTCCTCATTTTAGAGTAAGCCCCACTTACTTTTTTAATTTCCCATTATAAGTAAATATAAGATTAGAGTGGAATGGGAATGACTCTCATTCGATACAAGTAAACATGTTTCTCACCCTTACTCAAAAATTGTTCTTCTTAACATTCCATATTTGCCACAAATTATTAAAAGGGAAATTCTTAGTTCCTTAATTTTGAGGGCATTTTCATATTTAGTACTAATAATTTTATAACACATGTCATTTTATATCACAAGTATTTCCCTTATTAAAAAAAGAACTGAAATAGAAACCCAACCACCCCCACCCGACACCATCCNCACCCGCCCACCCATCCACCTCGTTGCCGGTTCTATCACCAACCAACGACATCCTTCCTCCCTCTCCTCTCTCTCTCTCTCTCAACTTCTTCCTCCAAATGGAGCAAAACGAGGTCAATCAACAAGGTCATGAAGAGAGAGAGATTTATATAAATAAGGCCGTTAGTGGTGGGACTAGTCAACATGGTGAGTGGGTGAAGGAAGGAGATGAGGATGTTGTGGAGTGAGAAATTTGTTCAAGTAATCGTAACACTATGTAATTGTGTGAGAAATTTAATTATAACATGTATATAATTACTAATATTTCAAGTTAAATCATAATTGATATGTTTAAAATCATATATGTGTTATAATTTTAAATGATCTTGTTACACCATCACATCGTGTTACCATTACATACAAAAAAAATAATATTTCATGCGGAGTGGGTGGGCTCGGTTTAACTTTATGTTTCAATATTTATTTAATTATTTTCATTAACTAGGGAAAGAAGTTAAGGAAAAATTATCCATTGAGTAATTTGAGTGGGGTGGGGAAAAAATAAATAAGTGGGAGTTTCTTGAGAAGCTTTTGAGTGGGGTGGGAAAAGTTGCTAATTTAGTTAATTAATTATATAAATGGAGTAAAGTAAAGTAGAAGGAAAGAAAAAAGCAAAAAAGCGAATCCAGAAGGAACACACAAATCAAGTTGGCGGGTGATTATATGAAAAAAGGAATTTAAAATTCTAATGCCAAAAAAAAGAACAAAACTTTATTTAATAATGGATTCGGGTCCGACCAGAGTTTGTAGTTTCCATCATTGCAACTGTTTACTGTCGATTTAAACTCAATTTCATGAGCGTCAGCTCAATTCTTCAGAATTAGGGTTTTTTTTGGGTACATTTTTGTGTGTGTAAAGTTTGCTGGTTATGATGGAGAATTCAGCTGCTGAGCTTCAACATGGAGAGGAATCCGCCTTGGATTCCTCTGATCAGCCCCAGGTGATTTTATGCAATTTTCATCTCCTGCATTTTCTGGGCTACCAAACAAAGCATTAATATTATGTTTATCTCTCGTTGCTCTGAAGTAGAAAAAGGAAACTTTAAAATGGTTAAAATTAAAAGCTGAGATCTTCTATTCTTTAATGTGGAATATAAAAAATGAAATTGTTTAAGCTGAAAGGAATATAATAAAAGCTTAAGCTCAGCAGAGACGCTATTTACACCACTTTCATAGACTCAAAAGAGATTGCTGAGAAAGCTCAAATTAGTGTAAAACTGTAAACACTTTTGAATTATACACACAAAATACATTCACTTTTTTCTCCAAGTATTTACTTGTAGATAAGTGCTTGGACTCGAAAACTTTTTGTATCTCATTGTTGAATTGTATATCAATGAAAGAGGCTGATGGTTTTGCAGATTCATAATCAAAAGGAAAAAAATGAAGAAACCTCCTTTGTTCAACAATCGAGGCGGCCTAACCTCCCCTCTTTGCAAATACCAGAAAGGACTCTGGAAAGTAGTTTGTCTGATTTTACACGGGTTGATATTCCCTCTATACCAAGTCCTAGTTGTACTAGAGCTGGTCTGCCCCCTAGACCAAATTCAGCTAGGATCAAATCATCCATGAAAAATTTGTTAGCTCAGAAAAGCTTTCGGGCGAAAAATTTTCCCCAGGATGGTGAGACGACCATTCTTATTATACCAGATACACCATCATCAGATGGTCCTTTGGAAAAGCCTTCTACCTCCAGGTCTTTCTCACTTAATAAGGTTTTCTTCTCTCCATCAACGAAAGCAACACATTCTTTACCAGTTACACCAAGTGCAAATTTGGGTTCTGAATCTGTTCTGGGAAGACATTTGGAGAGTCATTCGGATTTTTCTGTAAGTGATTTCTATTATATTATTTTCATTTCCATTCCCAGTGCCATTTGTTATTTCTTTTCTTGGACCAGTGCCATTTGTTTAGAAATTCTTAAATCGAATATCACACTTCAAAATGATATATTTTTCAGCAAATTGAAGATAAGCAGTATATGACTCGCTCATTATCAGTCCCAGTAAATGTTAAAACCAGAAGTTTAAGGCGGATGGATTCTGGAAGCATGATCCGTGTAATTTCAGCAACTCCATGTGCTGCAGTCGTTGATGGTGCCTCACCAGATGGTGCCCCCGCAAAGGAAACTGGTAAATGAAACATTTTGTCATTAAAACGAATCATTTTCTTTTATGTATAACTTTAATAGCATAATTAGCTATTTAAGGGTCACTGGTGCATGCTATTGATAATTTTCTGATTATCTTCTAGAAATTCTTCATGTCAATAGATATATTTCTTCCGTTCTCTGTATTGCCTTTTCCTTTCGGGAGTTACTTTCCTTGTGTTGCACCTGACATCAATAAATGATTTTCAGGCTGGAAAGTTTGTTCTCAAAGATTACTTAATTATCTGTTGTTCCTTTATTTTATTTTGACTATTTCTTTCATTTCCTATCATTCTTTTCTCAATTTTTATCCCGTCCTATTTCTGAGATGGATGCTGATATGCCTTTACTGGAATTGCAATTGATGGAAAATCTTTCACGATCAGTTGTTTTTCATAGGTGGTGTAAAGCTTGTGCTTATATTTGGCTCCCTGTGTACAATTGCCCTTCAAAAGCAACGTAATATGGTATAAGTAGATATAGTACCCATAGCTTCCTTGTACATGAATTTTAAGCTGAATATATATTCTTTCAGGATAACTTGTTATATCTATTTAATATTCTTCCTGGTTCTTTTTCTGATTAATATTGTTGGAGGTTCATGATTTTTGCTCTATTGTCTGCAATGTCGAAGTTAGTAGCTTCAACAGAAAGTGAAGACTATAGTGAGATGGAACCCTCAATGAAATTATGAGTGCACGCGCACACACAGGCACTCTCACAAACACTTACTGTTATTTGAGTGCATATGTTACCTTTTTAATAATCTAATCCTAAGTCTCCTAATTCAAACAGTAGTCATAGCACATGTCATAAATTCTTCCTGCATTTTCAATTATTATAATAGTCTTTTTCTATGAAGGACTTGCTGCATTTCAATGTTTGAGATGTGTGATCATATTCAATAGATTTTGATTAGTAGCTGATACAATCCATATGATAAATATTTTATTAGATAATGTCTAATTATTAGACGCGTACTGAAAAGAAGCATTGGTTTCTGATAGAAATGCTGTACATATAGTACTCATATAGAAGTTTATTAGTGATAATTTGATTGCAAATAGATTTTCTTTCGTGTCTTTTTATTCATATGTTGACTTATGTTCATTCACTTCTAACTGGGAATGGCATTCACAGCTTTAAAAATTGAAAGCCCAAGGATTTCAGGTTTACCAAGTTGAATATTGGGCTATTATCTTTTAACAAATGCTTATGGATAAGTTAATTTATTTTCCTGCTTTGATTGTTCATTCTATTGCTGTATTATCTAATACATTTATTTGTACCTTATACTTGATAACTTGCGAATTTCAGCTACTGAAGATGCTGGTGAAGATATTCCTGAAGAAGAAGCAGTTTGCAGGATTTGTTGGGGTGAGCTTGCAGAAGGTGGTGATACTCTTAAAATGGAGTGCAGCTGCAAAGGAGACCTGGCACTTGCTCACAAAGATTGTGCAGTAAAGTGGTTTAGCATTAAAGGGAACAAGACCTGTGATGTCTGTAAGCAGGATGTTCGGAACCTACCTGTAACCCTACTCAAAATACACAATCCTCAAACTGTTATTAGACGACTACCAACAGTATTGCAGCAGAGGGAAGCCACTCGTTACAGGCAAGTCCAGTTATTCCAGTGTTTATATTCATCCCAGCGTAACATCCTAGTGAGATTAGGAGAGTAAATGTGTTTCCATCAATATATCATAAATGCCCTCTGTTAAGCTATTACCATTTTAGTTTGATTTTGGATTTTGCTGTGCTGCATTCTTGACAGGCTCTGGCGGGACATACCAGTTCTTGTCCTGGTCAGCATGCTTGCATATTTCTGCTTTCTGGAACAACTTCTGGTATGTTTTATGCTTATTTGCAAATACAATAAACTCAAGCTTTTCACTCTAAGGCATCATATTTTGGGTAATACCAAGCTCATAATTACTGGCAAAGATAAAAATTCAACTAGATTCAAAAGGTCACCATCAGTTGTTCAGGCATGTCATGTTGTCATTGATATGATCCTGCAAATGTTGAGTAGTGAATTAATCACAGATATTCTGATAAGCTTTACGCCTAAACTGGTATTTGTTTAGATGGTCGTCTGTGCTCGTATACAAACTTACATGTAATCAGGAACCCTTTTTATCTACTGTAAGGATTGATTGTGGATTGAACTTTAATCCCTATGTGTGCCATTAGCATCATAATGCCTTTGGCATAAAATCTCAGGAGCCTGATTCTTATCGAGCTTTAACCAACATAACTCATGGGAGGCTGGCAGTACAGCAATATTTTTAGAAAAAATTTCATTACCTCAAGACTTTACCAGATGCGGTCTCTATGTCTATGCTTGTTATTTAAAAAATTATATGCACATTTTGTTCTTGTTTTACATTCCAATCAATTTATCAGTGGCATTCCTTTTCCAATTTGAACAGGTGTCTGACTTGGGCGCTCGTGCTCTTGCCATTTCCTTACCTTTCTCCTGTGTTTTAGGTATCCTTTCATCCATGATTGCATCCACAATGGGTGAGTTTATCCTTCTTTAAATCCTCATTTAATAAGTTCTCTTAAGCAGTTTTCTTATCTGGTCATTTGCAATTACTGAAACTTAATCCATATCTTACCAATTTGAACTTTACAATGCTGAATCGATCAAGTTGTATTGTTACTCTGACTTTGATATTGTTATTGTGCTAGGGCCAGGAAAATTTAGTGATCTCAGGTATAGGAAAGATTTTGGCTCTGCAGGCACATTCTAGAAAGTTAGAGAGGGGAAGAAGGAACATCAAATCTTAGGAAAATAAAAGTATAGTAGATAAAATATACCTTGAGAGTTATTTTTCATAAAATTGAAGAAATAAAGGAGGAAAAATAAGGATTTCAGATGTGAGAGAGATATTTTCTCATGGAATACATTTAAGAATAGCATTAGTTTCTACAAAATGACCAGAGTGATCCTTGTACCAAGCAACTCATGATGTTTCTTACTCTCTCTCTCTCTCTCTCTATTTTTCCTTCAAACTAGTGTAGCATTCTGTTATTTCATGAATTATACTTGAAAAACCTGATTATGCACGATGTGTCAGTGAGCAGGAGCTACATATGGGCTTATGCCTCCTTCCAGTTTGCCATCGTGATCCTGTTTGCTCACATATTTTATACTGTAGTAAGCAGAACTGTTTTCTCTCACATTTTTCTTCATTCTCCATTTTTTTGTTTTTTTTTTTTAAGGGATGGGTTGTTTGTTCTCTGATGCACCTTCTCAATTTCATTAAACATGCAGCTTAATGTAAACCCAGTTCTCTCAGTCTTCCTTTCTTCATTCACTGGCTTTGGGATTGCAATCAGCACAAATTCTCTTCTGGTGGAGTATCTTAGATGGAAAACCAGCAGGCAACTGCGATCTTCCCATCATGCATTCCATCTGCATGAACTACAACTGCAGCAGCAGCAACAACAGCAGCAGCAGCAGCAGTTGCAGCAGCAAGAGCAATACCAGCGCCATTACCAGCAACATCGACGTCAACAATTGATAGAAGATTCACAAAATCAGTATCAGCAGCAGCAGCAAGAGCAAGAGCAAGAGCAAGAGCATTATCAACACCACCACCAGCAACAAGTGGATGAAGATCCCAATGTGGAGGGTTCCAGGCAGCTAGAAATTAGACAAGATACGTAGTTCATAAAGATTGAGCAGTTTTGGTTTCTCTGATAGGTACATTCAAGCTCAGTAGACTGAAGATCTTTCATCTTTGCCAATCTAGAATTTTATTAATATTTTGTCATTTTCTAAAGAAGGGGTAACTAAAAGGTTCAAACCCATCTGTGCTTAAGCAAATCTAAATTTTTGCATTAGCTCTGGAAGATTTTCTTCTGATTCAACAGGTCAGCTGAATGAGTAAAATAAAAGCTGCCACTACAGATAGTTTTAAGTGTTTCATGGCTCGTAAATGCACTTGTTCTGGTCTTTTTTTGTTTCAATGATCCATTTTTCTTATTGCAATTATTTTAATTTTGGTGGGGTGGCCACTGTGGATTTGTGGGTGTTCAAGTTATTGATTTTAATATGTTATTTTTATATTCATGTCTGATAATGGGGATAAATTAAGAGTAATCTGATACGTACTCATTGTTCAAAGTGTTGGGTTGTGGAGCCTAATGGTGAAAGTGAATAGGCCTCTTATATAGGCGTGGAGCTGAGGCTGGCTGCTTTCGAGGCCAATTCTTTTGCAGTGGGTATTTTTTTACCTACAAGGCATTCCTTGTTGATAATGGAATAGGTGCGGCCATGGATTTGGGATACTCTTGCAAGTTGTAACCATGTAAAATCTGTATTTTCTTGTGATTGTTTTTACTTCATGTGTTTCCTGATTGCTAGTGTGGCATGTGATAAGTCTGTATACAAAGAGTACTATAGTCATTAAAATGAAATACTATGATATGTCGTTTTGGTAAACGAAACAGTAAAGGTTGCAACTTGTAGGTATTTGATTTTAGATAATTAGTCCTCTTCCTTTTCTTGCAGATTAAAAGATTGTATTAGAAAGTGTGTTCGATCAGGACGTTCAGACACATGGCAAGAGAGTAACTTAACAAAAGAGGCATGTTCTAAGAGAAGGCTGACTGGATGGTATGTTATATTAAAAAGTCCTGTGTTTCACTCATTTACCTACAAACTTGTAAGCGAAAACATGCCAGGTGCCCGGATGGTATGTTGTTTTCAAAAGCTTGTGTTTCACTCATTTACATACAAAATCGTTAGCAGACATGGGCCAGGCACGATGAGGTATTTGCTGTTTTGAAGGGCTGTCTAAACTTGACAACCAGCACGAGAAATTTCAAAATTTTGAAAATGCAGCAGTTCTCTTACTAAGCTTGAGTTGTGTATGTTATTTTATTCTTACATTTCATTTATAAAATTCAATGTATATTTTGTTTTCATTTACAAGTTCCACAAAGTATATCTCCCATCTGTCTGCCTGTTAGCGAAGAAGAAAGCGTTCTGTGGATGCTAGATGAGATGTAGCATGTATCTTGTGTGTGTATATAGTTTTCTATGGCTAATGATGGATTTAAGAAAAACCGCAAAGTAATGTAAACTTATTTTTAATAAAATTTCGGTGAAAAAGTAAAGATTTTGATAATTGTGTATATTGCTTTCTATTGTTCATCAAATTGTGCTTCCATTGTTGGATTCAATAGTACGGGGTAATTACTGGCATAGCCATTGGATCACCTACATCCTATGCTCGTGAGACTTTCATGGTACCATCATAATATCATATTTTGAAGCTCATAGCAGCCTCTTAACACAATTCAATTTGAACATTCAACCAGATTTTGATAACAAAAAATGAAAAGCAAAAGGATGGCAAGAGCTTTCAACTGTTCATTAACATACCTCTCCAAAATTTGAACATTACCTAAATGGAAACTATGCAAAATTAAGGAGTCTAAAGAAGAATCCTTGGTGTACGAATTAGGCTACAACAACCTTGAGCTTCCCCCCAGCAATGCGAGGCTATTCAAAACCATAAAAATAATAGATATGAAAAAGACGACAATGCAATTTCACATCTTGGTCATCATACGAGGGGAGCAAACAAGAAAGAAAGTTACAAGAGAATTGCGCATTTAAGCTCTCGCCTCCATGTTTTACATCCAAGGACGCTTGTTAACTGGGGAATCATATGACCTTGCTAGCATCAAGAGTCCCTCTGGAGATGCGCTTGGGTGAACTGTAATTTGACCAGAAGTTTATCGGAGACTACTTCTAGCATTTGGTTTAGTCAACGCTTCAACAAACCTGTACATCCATCGATCTAGCATTCCTGATGCAAAGCAAAGGTAATTTATACAGAGTTAAACAAAATGGATTGTTAATGAGAAAGAGTAGCTTGTCAACTTGGCAAGTTCTATTTTGATGGCCTAGATTCCATAGTCTAGCACATCACTGGTTTGAACTTCAATAAAGCACAAATATGGAATCTTTCTGTGAGGGTGAAACTCAAACACAGTACATTTTAATTGTTTGATAAAACTGCAAAAAGGATAACAATAAAATATAAGTCCGTCAAATAAAAATTTTCAGAAACTTAGTTTGGTATCTTTCCGGAAACTGTTTTTAGGTTTTCATCTATGGTATTACGGTATAAAATACGAAAGAAATTTTTTAAAAACAGTTTTTGAGTGGAACACCAAAAGCACCCTTAACATCTTTTGGAAGAACAAGATTAAAACAAACAATTACTTATGTGCTCAAATCCCTCATTAGGATGGACACTGTTCGTGTCCTGATTATGCTGAATTAACAGAAACCATACATAATGATTGAAGCACAGACCTGTCAAAGCAAAGGTACCGCCCAAAATGGCACAAAGCCTAGTGATGAAATGAAGAAAACTGCGGCATTCTTCTTTTATAGTTACAGTAATTGGCGACAGATCATACAAGAAGTAGACAGCTGGAAATAAACAGGGCAGATAATTAGGACCAATAACCTAATGAAAGAGACAGCAAATAAATTTCTCATAAACCAACCTGGCCATGACCTATCATACTGTTTCATGGGGGAAAAATATTCTGTCACGGAGAATTGATTAGTTGGCAAAACTTCTTTTGAGATATACTTATACTCAGTTGGAACAATCTGCATCACAACAGAAGAGAACATTTTCAAAGTGAAGCATCAAGGTTGCTAAATCATTCATGAAAGCCTCTTGCAAAGTTATAGCCTACAGATGTCTCATGCAAATTGTCTAATTGGTCCTGTTTTGGACATATTTACATAGAATTTGAAACAAATCATTTTTGGTTTTTCCCCTAGCAATCAATTGTGTTCATTTTCTTTTCGAAAACATTATTTTGAAGACAAATATTCCTAAAAGAGAATCATCTTCATGTTTAATACTTATTGTGATGTGTACTGATATCAAAATTCCCACTGATCAATGAAGCAAAATCCATTATACTTTGGGTAATGCAAGTAGGCAAAATTCTGGACAGATATAATAATTAACCCAGAAAAAGTACGTGTATTCAAACCTTTATATAATATTTGAATGTGCCACTTGTATCATGCAAAATGCGCTCCGTCCCATCAAGTGGGTTGTGAATCCCTGGATATTTTGGGCCAAATGACAAGTCATGAATGAAGTGACTTATATTTACATTTTTAGATCCTTCAAAAATCTGCACAGAAACAATAAGTCAGGAGCTCTCAATGAAAATTTAGCTAGGAAGCCTTTCAAATAATTGTATAGAAAAAGGCCAGTCGATATAAGTGAGAAGACTGATCTACAAGCCCCCCTTGATAAAAGTGAGACAGTAGGAATCAGTTTCATCCAGCGCCTTCAAACTCCATACCCAAAAGATTTGAACAAAAATTTAAGAAATAAATATTTTAATAAAAAAGGTATTAAATAAATTTTACGAATAAAATTTGCACCAATCTAATGATTTTACAAAATTTTATAAATTTGATCAAACTTTGTATCCATGGACCCAAAATTTAGGTCCACTATGAGTATTTGAGACCAGGTACTGCACCTCAGCATGTTTAAGATCACATGAAATTAGTTTTCCATGTAAATGGAGGGAAACTGAAAAGAGAAAAGAACAAACAGTCAAGGCAAACTAACCATTTGTGCAACGAAAATGTTTAACCCATGAACTGAAATATGAAAGTTCCCAGCAACCCTTTGGACATCTAAAACACCAAACACCTGCAAGTTAAATTATGTAAAAGAAAAAAAGCATATTAACATGAATCTGAAAAAGCTAATCCGGTTAATTAACATAACAAGTGAAAATCTCAGTAAAATTACCCGGCATCCTTCTCCATTTGCTATTGCTTGCTTTACCCTCTTGATCATCTCTTCTGAAGCTTGATCAAAAGCTCCTTGTAAATGAATTTCCTTGTCCTTGTTCTCATGATTATCTTTATCATCATCTGGTCAAACAAACCCATCAATATTAAAAATAAGTCCTTCCCCTAGGATTGCTACAAACAAACCCCCATTAAATAACCACTCAATACCATTTAATACCCCCAAAATAATAGTTACTCAACTTATCAACCACAAAGAAGACCCAGAAACCAAATGGAGGTGTCACTCAAACACAATTGCACCAAGCCAAGGAACATAGGGTACACCATTTCCATTGGCTGATGCAAAGACATCTTTAGCCAACAAAAGGTTCCTACATAAACCATCTCCTTCTTCCTTATACAATTACTGACTCCAAACTGTACTATTCTTCTTGCAGAAAGATCTATAAATCCCCACCTACAAATATAAAACACTTCTCAAAATCCACACTTGCATAACTAATTCTATCACCCACTCTATTCAAAAGATATTCTCTCTTGACCTTTTTTATCCTTTGTTTTAAACTACTTTAATTGTTCAACTGTCCTACCCTGCAGGCAATAGCCCATTGGCTACCTTATTTGGCAATTATGGGTTACGAGTCTGGGGGCTTATAGCCCTGGCTGGACCCTTGGACGGTAGGTTTGCTTTATTGAGGTCTCTCATAGGGAACATTGACTGCATAATTCATCTTCATTAAAATAATATTTTAAAAGAAAAAAGCCTGCAAGTATGCTTTGTCCATGGTGGGTACAACAACTTTCCATTAATCTAAGAACCAATTAGAGTACAATTGATCAGGTGCAGAAGACAATTTGAGATAGTAGTAAAAGAGAATCTGAAAAGCTTGCATTTCATCAAAAAAGAAATTTGATGTGTGATGCAACAAGGACATTACCGTGCTTGTGCTCCTTTTCCACAAGGTCAGACAAATATTCGGTGCCAATGATGTGGCCCAAACTGTTCAGGCGAAGCTGCAGCCACCCTAAACTGGTTAGCAGAAATAACTCTGAGAGGGAGAGGGAGAGATCACAAGTTGCCATTTTTTTAAATAAAAAATTACATCTCACTCAACACGTACACAGAAATCAGGTAGTCTAACAGTCAGCAAATTACAACAAAAATTTAGTTAGATTGGTAAGTGCACATGTAACTGGATTGCTGCAGTGGGTCAAAGGACACAAAAATAGTCAGTCACTACCAACTTCTCAAAAAGTCTAAAACTTTTGATAGCCAGCAAAGAACCACTGCAAAAGCTTGACAAAGCACATAAGTAGAGAACGATGAAAAGAATTCCAGAGAAATGGAGTAGGCAAAAAACAACCATGTTCACTTGAATCAAAGTCTAATACTTAATTCACCAGATAAAGTGGTACGGAGCACATAATATGCACTGTAAAATATGACACAAACATGAGGATTACACTTGAATGCCAGAACCTTCATTGTAGAACATCTAGTTCAACAAATTAAACACTTTAAACACTGCTACCAAAGTGCACACATTTAGTCATTATTGTTTGACATGCAACATGATATTACTTTATACATCAATTTCAATAACAGAAGAAAAAAATCAATATAACTCGCTTACTTTCCAAATGTTTGTGTCAAGATCCACTTCATGCTTGCCAGACATATCAATTGCATCCACACTTAAGACTGAAATCAAAAGTTGAAAATTGAGCATTATCATCACAAAGAATACCAAATGAGAGATACAAAGAAAATCAACTATAGAAACCGGCATTTACTTAAAAACCAAGAGAAGGAAACATGCTTACCTTCACAAGGTAAAGCTGGAAATGTCATATTTATGTGAATTGGAAGAGTCTCTCCACGTTTCAAATCTACAGACATCTGCCCAACACATAAGCTTTTCTCAATTAGATAACTCACATTCACATGACCTGTATGCATCATTTACAAATCTATAACTCCCAGTTTGACTACAGGCTCCCGTAAATTATACATCAAGACTGCAGATAAGAAAAGATTCAGCTCTTTCTTTTCACACTCAGAATTTTTAAAGATTCCATTTCATGTAACTTGAGCTGCTATGTTCAATTAATTACCCACTTATTAGATTTACAAAATGAATAAAATTTGAAAGCAAAGCATTAAAAATTCTAACCTGATGGACAGTATACGTGGTGAGATAATATCTGAGTTCGTGCACAAACAGTGTCGCCATTATGACTACACCAACAACAGAAACTACACAAACAAAAGGTAAATAAATATTTAATTCAAAATAAAATTAACAGAGAACCCACAAAAATGAAATATATATATATATGTATATATTACCAAGTGCCCCGGATTGTGTTTTCTGCAACAAGTGCTCTTCGGCACGAGGAAATGCATCCAGGCTCTTTAAGGCTTGTTTCACACCCATTTCTACCTCAATTATCAACAACAATATCCAGCAAATTTACCTAAACCTGTGCAATATAAAAAATCTTCAATTTTTGAACCCTCAATAACTACACCAATCAATTCATTCCGATCAAATCAAAGAATTAGGCTGATTTTTTTGCAATTGAAATAATATAAATAGTAAAAGAACGAAAGGCAAGTAGGAATAACATTAAATTAAACTAAATATTACAAAATAGAAATAGAAGAAGAAGAAAGTACCCGAACCACCATGAATGAATCGCCCAACAAAGAGAGAAGTTTGCGTTCCGAAGACCAAACACCGAAGTCGGAATTGTAGCTGTTGGACTGGCGCTTTTATGTTTCGGAGCTCGGTTAACGTGTGGGAGTTCTTACGCTCTTCTCCTGAGCCCGCACGTGAGGGCCCACCTTTTTTTAGAAAGAAAATATTTTTTGGGTCAAGACTCAAGACTCAAGAAACAAAATATTAGAAATTTTATAAACATAGCAAAGAATTAAAGTTGAAATAATGTTGTTCAGTACAAGAAAACTAAGGTGTTGAAATCTCGAGTGATTGGGTGATGGCGGCAAAGATTTTAGCAACGTCCCCTTTTGTAGGAATTGCAGTTTTTGTCTCGCTCTTGGCTCTCTTCGCGTTTTATTATAAGCCACTCTTACAAAAGGTCAGAGGCTCAAAGCTCATTTCTGTTGTTTCTGTTTTTCTATATTTTTTTTTTTCATGATTTTTGGAGCTAAAACAACTCCAAGATTCGATTTTTCTTGGGTTTCTTAAAACAAAATTGTCTGTGAATATAATTTCTAAAAATTCAAATTGGGTTTCTGATTTTCTGGGCATTGGGCAACCAACACCAACAGCATAAGATTTGTTTTAGTTTGGTTTGTTTGGATTTTGAAAGTTTAACAATATAGTACAAAGTATGTGACTAGATGTTGTTGGCATTTATAGAGATTGTTCACTGCTGAAGAATTGGCTTTGTACAACGGGACTGATCAAAGTCTACCCATCTTCTTAGGAATTCTTGGGTACCCTCTCACTTTCTCTCTCTATATATATGTATGTATTTGCACATCATGCAGCACCAACACATATTATGTGTGTAGTAGGCCTTACATTAACACCCTACTCACATTAGCATGCAATTCAAGCACCATAATGTGTGCTTTGTATGCATGCTGGCTGTGGTTAATTGTTGAGACATTAGAAATGAGAAGTTGCAATCTCATGATGGTTTGAATTTTGGCAATCAAGCATATCACTGTATATGATTGCTAAATGCCCTGTGAACATACACTTGCTGATTCCAAGAAACTAATCCGATAGTTTCTGATCAGGTCGGTTTTTGATGTGACGAAAGGAAAATCTCATTATGGTGAGGGTGGGGGTTACAATCATTTTGCTGGAAGGTTTGTTCTCTTTCATACACACGTTGCACTTATTTCTTAAATGCTATATTAAGTATTGATGTTTTCTTGATCTTATGAGAAGTAAATATTCATTAAAAGATGCCAAGGGTGCACCAAAGTACACAAGAAGTATATAATTACAAACAAAGAAAAAAGAAAATCTCAAACTATGATGGTTTAGTTCATTCATTTTTCATTGCCTCTAGTAACGTACTTAATACTTTTTTCCCCACAAAATTTTCAGCTTTCATTACATATAACACTATTTGGTTTATATATAGCATTGAAATATATTTAATCATCAATTATATCTTTTGTATGCTTTGTATCTTTTGGGGGTTGTATTTTAATAGCTGTTTTTCCTTCCATGTCCATCAATCAAGAGATGCTTCTCGAGCGTTTGTTTCAGGAAACTTTACAGGTAAGAATGGTCCTTTTTTTTCCTTTTAAATGGCAATGATTGTTTGCAAGTCTAAACTTTGATAATTGATGGAGTTGCCTTTGCATTGATCTTACTTAGGCTCATTTTCCATTAGAGGACAAGAAAAAGAATATGTTGGGTTTTGTATTTTAAAGGGAACTGTGTCCTGGTGCATATGGAAAATCTTTGAATCTTTATTGTTCAAGAGTTTTAATTTAGGAATTTGGAACTTCGTAACAATTTGGAAACCTTTGGTAATGGCCTCAGTATTTCTCTACTATGAGGATGTTAATTGATAATTAATTTTCATTATGGAGGTGAGCAAAATGATAGATAATATTGCTAATTAAGTAATTAATGCAAAGTAACTCTTGACACTATAATGTTTTAATGTTGTAGTAGTAATATAGCATTTGGCATTTTCATTGGTTATATTTTAGGAGAGGGGCTGACAGACTCGCTATGGGATTTATCAAGCACACAGGTAACTAATGTGATTTTGTTTCCCTTTTACCCTGGTGTTTCTGAAGCCACACTGGGCTACAACCATTAAAATTTCAGAACTGTGTCTACACAACATCACTTAATACTTAATATGGCTGTCCCTACTTTCAGTTCAGGTGCATAATTTTTGCTGCAAGTATGATTCTGTTATTTTGTATTTACAGGTAAAGAGTGTTGTTGAATGGAGGGATTTCTACTTTAGAAGTTACACGTGAGTTTATACATCTTTCAGCTATCTGTTTATTCAATGATGTTTTAAGAACTTTTGAAAAATTTAGGTAGTTTGGCCATGGTTACTGGAACTCATACCTATTGGCTATAGCCTATCTATTTTCCATTTCTAAATCTTCAGGTGCCTGCCACCATTGCAGCAATTTGTCCTGTGGCAAACACAACACACTTGTCCTTAACTCCATTTTGTTTCATTAAAGTTATCATGTCAGAACTATTTGAGCTTTATTTGTTTTTGTTTTTCATTTTAATGGTATTAGCTTGAAAGGAAAAAGATATTATTTTTAGCTTGAAAGGAAAAAGTGTTATTTTTAACTGATATTTTTTTTTTACATGAGTGAGATGCTTGATAATTACTATTTACTATTCATGTTTTAATTGTCAGATTTGTTGGTAAGCTAGTGGGTCGTTACTATGATCCTCAAGGAAATCCTACAAAATATTTAAAGGGAGTTGAAGCAAAGGCTGCGAGAGGTGCACAGCTTTTGGAGAAACAGAAGAATGAAGAAGCTAAGCAACCTGGTTGCAATTCAAGGTGGAGTGAGGCCGAGGGTGGAGAGGTATGTGTCCCAAACTCTGAACAATGATATATGCGCCTAACATAAAAGAAAACGACTCAACTCCCTGGTTGTGATTTGGCAATCATCGCTGGTGTTGAATGAGCTTTATCTTAGATTTCAACCAAATTTTTTAGGTTTGGTGCGATGTGGGCGTCCCAAGGTTAGTTCAGAGGCCGCTAGAAGTTGCCTTGACGGGGAAAATGAGCACGCGGTGTGCTTGCTTTAAAGAAGATCAACTGGACCAGCCAGGGTTGAAAGTCTACGAAGGATGTGATTTCCTTGCCAAGACCTGCCGAGTTTAAGCGAAATCCATTGTAGGTGAAAATTTAAGTTTATCCCTTCCACACATGAGGCACTTGTCGAAGTTGTTGAAGAGTATGAACACGGCCAGATAAACAGAAGCATTGTAATAGGTTTGGTTCAAAATTCTCCTCCAGCTTATGTTGGATGGAATTGTGTGTAATTGAACGTGTTTTAACAGAAATGTCTTTGGCTATTTTGAGTAAATACAGGAATTTTTTAAACAATTACGGGTGTCTTAAGTAATCTGGGTGTTCAAAGAATATTGGTAGATATTCGTACAATCATGCTCTTCTTTATATATATAGCTCGTCAGATTCTGAGTTTAGCAAGATAAATACACCCAAATTTTCTCGTATGGTCAATTTTTTATGTTACGTAGTCAAGAAGTTAAATTTCGATTCTGTGAAAATTTTCGATAGAAGTTTCGACGGAAATTTCAAGAAAATTTCGATTTCGCTAGGGTTTTGAGAAAAATGATGGAAATTACTATTAAAATACGGAAATTTGTAATGAAACTTTACTATATATTTATTTAACATATAATTTACTATATTGATAAAAAAATATTGAAGAAACCAAATTTTATAATAAGTTTTATGTGTTAAGGTGATTATAATGTGTGCTGGAGATAAATATACAATTAAATAAAATTAGTATAATTAATAAGGTGATTTTTTTTAAAGCCCATTTCAAAAAATTTACTGTTTATCCGGCCCAATCGCTACAGTGAATTACTGTAGCGGCCCACTTTTTAAAAATCCGTTACTACAGTAACGGCGTTACTGTAGCAGTGTTACTGTAGCGCTACAATACTTTTAAGAATTGTTACTGTCTAACAGTAACAATTCTTATTTTGTAAAAAAACTTTAAAATAACACAATTTATACAAAAACTTACATTT